>WYDI02022430.1:0-75276 GCA_009867235.2 Psittacus erithacus
AGACCTCACTTGGAGTATTGTGTGCAGTTCTGATGTCCTCAACATAAAAAGGACATGGAACTGTTGGAACAAGTCCACAGGAGGGTCACGAGGATGATCAGGGGGCTGGAGCACCTCCTGTGTGTTCAGACTGGAGAAGAGAAGGCTGAACAGCAGGCTTCCAGTATGTGAAGGGAGCTTATAAGGATGCTGGGGAGGTACTCCTCATTAGGAACTGTAGTGACAGGACAAGGGGTAATGTGTTCAAACTTAAACAGAGGAAGTTCAGGTTAGGTATAAGGAAGAAGTTCTTTACTGTAAGGGTGGTGAGGCAGTGGAATGTGCTGCCCAAGGAAGTTGTGAGTGCTGCATCCCTGGCGGTGTTCAAGGCCAGGTTGGATAGAGCCTTGGGTGGCATGGTTTATTGTGAGGTGTCCCTGCCCATGGCAGGGGTGTTGGAACTAGACAATCTTAAGGTCCTTTCCAACCCTAACTATTCTATGACTCTATGATTCTATCACTGAAATGTCTGAAATGGGTTAAAAAGGTGAGGATGTCTTCATAGAACAGGGTCTTTTTTTTGCAACAGAGCAGTGAACTATAAAGTAAGGAGGCGTCATAGACACACTAAAAACATTTAAAAATTCTTAAATACCTTTCATTTTATATCTCCCAGCATCTGTTTTAATATCACAAGTAATATACCTATAAGTTTTTCCAGAATATTTTATTAAAATACACATCATGATAAACAAAAGCCTCTTCTTTCCCTGCATGTTATGCCTATTCTCTACAAACCCCTTTTTGTTAAAATTGAAAGCTACCTATATTCATATATAGATGCATATTACTATATCCTTTTTCTACAGTATTGTCAAAATTATTCACAAAATTTATCAAAAAACTGTCTTGTGTAACAAATTGTTCCAACGACCACATTATCAGTATGACCCCTTTCAATAAACTTCCTGATAATACATCTTAATTTACGTATGCTTCCAGGGGTTACTTACAGTTTGATAAATACATGTTTAGACAAGTGGTTCAGTAGTCTCAAGAAGAAAATCATAAGAAAATAAACCCCACTTTACAAATTAAAAATTAGTACCTTCACAACTACTGAATTTTCTAGGCTTTGACTCTGAACAAATGAACTTACAAAATCTATGGAACACTGGAAACAGTTAAACAGCCCATATTACACACTATGTCTCTACTAGTATATATATACACACATATGAATATGTGCATTTGTATATGTGTGTATAAATGTGCTTGTATACGTGTGTGTATGTGTTTATGTATATATATGGCACCTGGATTAAAATAATTTTTATTTTCAGACCTTTATTATATATGTCTCTAGCTCTATTTCAATGTTCTAGTTTCAAATTACTTAAACTCAAATTAACCATGCCAAAACGGCAATTATATTGCATAACGAACAATGCTCTTAGTCCAATACACAGCTATAGTTGCAATGAAAGATGCTGTATGGTTAGCCACGATGAACTGTATACTGATTAAAGCTCTGTACAGAGATTATAATTACAGAATGAATTTATCACAGTTCCAGAATAAAAAAATTCAAAACATAACAATAATAGTATTTTTAGTTTCTCAGTCTTATTGCTAAAGGTATATATACTGCACCAGTTTTACTGCAGCTTCCTTTTCATTGCAATTTTATTAGGCTAAGAAAGACTAATTATCTATAAATGACAAATTCAACTCTGAATGAAATTCTGAAGGTGTTTTAAAATCAGTTATTTTTTTTAACTTCTTCTACAGCCCTGCTATTAACAAAATGGAGCACGCGTAGAAACTGCTAAACTGCATTTTCAATGGCACTGTGTGAAGAACCTGACTACACCAGGCCAGATTCATGCAGTCAGATTTTCTTATTGATATATTGAAATGCCAGGTATCAAACTCGAAGTGGAAGTACTCTTTTCCAGCTTTTTATTGTAACACTTCCTCTTTCATCATTACCTCTAACTATTTTATGCCTCTTTCTATCTCAACAGTAATTTCTTCACGAAACAGAATACAAATGAATAGGAAAGAGAAAACTTGCAGTTAAGGGACAAGATAATTTTATATATTTAAGAGCAAAATGTACAATTTCCATCATTTCAGGCAGCTCAAATGCAAAGGGAGTGTCAACGTGTTTGTGTAGGCCAACCTGCCATCCAAGAGAGTCTGCAGCAGGAGGAAAAGCTACTAAGGGAGTGCAAAGTGCTGATCCAGATCTTGCAAAGGTGTCTGAGCAAAGACCATGAAGTAACTAGAAAAGCAGTGAGGAGAAAATCGCTGAAATGATGAGGTAGGTGATAATAAGGCAATCCAAACCACAGGACTAAGGTTTCTACTTTACTTTCTGCTAAAGTTAATTAATTTTATTTGCTGCTACTACATATTTCCTGGGGGCAGAGGAGAGGGGAAATCATCCTGGCTGCCCTGTATTTTACCTCTTTCTTCACAGGGGTATTGGAAGAACAAATAAATGCGCTGAGCTGTGGAGCTACAGTGGTATTGGTGAGCATACAGCTATGTAGGTAGACAGACTGTCACTATAATATTATTGCAAATGACCTTAAATTAAACATGCGTATATTTGCTCAAATTAAATCTACATTTTCCCTCTTGAATTCTGTCTCTTTGTACCTAAAAGTAACACAGATTTAAGCTCACTGATTTCCACGGGCCTTGGTTTAGCCTTTACACTCAAAATGAAAGTCAAATAAAATTTCAAGAGACTGTTTCAGTTCAGCACAAGCCACAGATCCCCACATCATGAGAACCTGATAGAAGCAAATTTTTAAGACTTACGATGGCTCTTCAGACACCACTGCTCCTTCCTCCAGTTCTTGAGCCTGCTTATACCATGGCAACTTTGCTTCCACAGGAAGTTTCTCTGTGGAACAAACACAAGCATGTGAAAGTTTGAAGCATGAAGTAATGCTGATATATATCCCAGCCTCCTCTCTCTCTGTGATGCACATGTGCCTTCATGAACATGAAGGCTGAGCATAAAGAAGAAAGAGAAAAGAGAGCAGGAGAGAGAGAAAGAGCTAGTCTTTGCCACCTGGAGTATAATGCTTACAAGGTTATACGATCACATAATTCACTGTTGCAGCTAGAAAAGCTTATTAAGTCAGAAAGGCAAATTAAATCACTTTTCAGACTATACAACTGAGCTGTAAAACTAGTCACTTTGGAAAGTATTTTTTGTAGGGAGCCTTCCAAGTGTAACAGGCCTTCACTGACCCTGCAAAGGCAAAATGTATAAAATCCCTGTGTTTACCCTTAAATTTTAGAACTTCAGAAGACACATTAAGCTTGTTTTTGATAGATTACAAAAGGAAGAAAATCCTGATTTGATGAGTGATACCACAGAACAGAGAAACTGTAATAAAATGGCCCAACTATGCTTTTCAACTTTATCAGTTCATCAGCTGTGTGGATTTAAAAGAATGAGCTTGATACTTTTTATGTCATTTCTGATGGAAAACAGTAGATCTGCTTTTCTTCCCCTCCAGGATGTGCATGCAGGATAATTAGCTGCTCTGCTCTAGGGAGTGCAGGGCCATGCCACTTCACGAGCCAAACTCTGCTTTCATGCAGTGTCAAAGTATACTATTTGAGCTGAAGGCGGTGGAGCTGTTTTAGCTCTAAAGGGGTATAAAACAAGAGCAAATTTGGCACTATAATTTGAGAAGGAGCTCTGCATTTCTACAAAATGTTCTGGGCTAGAATCAGGGGAAAAAACACAAATAAAAGGGGATGAGACTCAGACCACTGAGGAGATCCAGGGCCAGATCCATTTGCCACTCACAAATCACCTAAGCCTTTAGGGTTTGTGTAATCCAGGGATTTGTACTCGCCAACAAGAGCAAATTAATGTTGCTCACTATAGTTTGGAAGTTTCTATGACTGTTGTGCACAACAGGAAACATTTCACATATGGACACAAAATTTCTCATCTATCAGTTGTATCGTAGAGGAACAACAGCTTACAACTTGGTTTCACAGCTACTGCAACTTTAGTGAACCAAATTTTCTTGGAGCAAGTTATTAACTGAGGAAAAAAGGGACAGTAATAGAATTACTATGTCTCTCTCTCAGAAATAGCTTGCCAAGCTGTTTGACATATTTATTAGTACCATTTAAAGATGATTATTTGCCAGCATAGCTCTTTGCTTATTCTATATTTTGCTGCATTTGTTATCAAAAATATGTAGAAGATATTTCTATTTATATGTTCTGCAGCATGTTTATAGGTTTTGGAAAGCCAGATCTTACTTCTGTGCTTTTTGGCTTGGATGCAAGAGCTTGTAAAAAGCAAAAGCTTTTGTGTAGCATTGCCTGTTATGTGACTTTTTTAATAACTTTGCTTTTTTAGAGGTGTAGTTAATGATTATCTACACAGTAAAATTTGTTAGAGGATTAAAAATGTTGATGTTGTGCAGTGTGCTGTGACAAAAAAAAAGATTAATATAAAGCACTCTTAATATAAACTAAGGAGGAATTTTTACATGCAGAGATTAAAGTGAAATCTCTCCTTTCATAACATAGTTCCAGTAAAAACACGTAAATCGTTTATTATACAGAAACTTGCATTAGATGAATACACCATCTCTATTAAAATTGAAAACCACTACTTAACCCAGGGCTATTCTATGTTTTCTCACTATTAGTGTACAATAAAGTGCTTCAGTGCTTAAATAAAGTAAAATGAAACAAATCAAACAAACTCTTTGTATTCTAGTTCTGTTTAGCACAGTGTGTTAAAAGAAGAGGGAATTCACATTTTTGGCCTTGCTGCTTCAGTCAACTTGGAAGATTGTTTTTCTGCTTCCTGTTAATCCAGCCCCAGAAGGAAAAAGCAAGCTAAATTTCAAGCATTTGGTAGGGGAGATGTACTTTGCTACCCCCAGTGCTAGAAATTTCTAACTCTAGATTTGTGAATGAAAAAGGACAAAATTCCAGCACATAAATAGAATAATTTGGATTGGAAGAGACCTCTGGACATCATCTGGTTCAACTCACTTCTGAAAGTATGACTCAGCTTTCAGGCACATGGGTCTGTGAACACTACCACTTGCATTATGGAGCGAAAATGGTAAGAGCATTGCAGAACCAAGATGAGGAGTAAAATTAAACCCAAGCAAATCAGTATGTTTTATGTAGGACTTTCAATTCTATGGGGGAAAAATGGAATAAATAAATAATTATGCACTATCAGAAAATAATCATGTAGGTAATGCAAAGGGCAGCACAAGAAGTTATTGAGAGTAAAAGTGCTACTCTCTTGCAAGGGTAGGCTTCCAGATAACAGCTATTTACTTTGTTCCCAGGCAGGCCCCATTGGAAAAGACTTCTTGACAGATGCAGGCAAGCAAAGATTTTCTATCTGGTCTTGCACCTTTCTCAGGTTCCCCAGTCAGAAGTTAGTTGCAGGTTTGCAACAGGTGATTTTTTGGTGTCTTACTACATTTTGCTTACACTGTACATTGCAGGCAGGTAGTATCTTGCTTTAGCTGTGCTGTGTGAACACCCTAAACAGATGAAGTTCCATAAGGGAAGCTGACTGAGCCTAAACCCACTGAATCTCTGTAGGAGGCTCAGTCATGCTAACACAGCCACAGGGCCTTTTTTTTTTTTAAATCTTGGAAGGTGGACTGAGTGAGCTCATGTTGGACAGCAAAATACCGCGCAAACATACTCATTGCTCTCCAGAGGACCTGTGTCTCGGTTTCACCTCTTTGGTGGCTGGCAGACACAGTAAATTCTCATGGTGCAGATAAATTAAAATCTTGAAACTTGGCAAGGTGCCCATCATCAGCCACTTAGTGGAGAAATCAAAATTCCAAATTTCACTGTTCCATCTTGGATCAGCTCAAGGTCCCAGGTCACTCTTCGCAAGGCTTCATTATAACTGTTCTTAATATGTATCGGGATAGCAATTCATTTTTAAAAAGGAATTTATTTCTTCTTATTGTGGGGTTTAAGTCTCTAGTTTAGGGAAATTAAGTTCATCTTTATTGCTGCATCCCAGAAGTTTCTATAACTTAGCATACGGACAAAGAGGTTCTATCAACAGAACTGTATGCATGCACAAACATATGCATGCTTATATACCTGTAGAAACAGTCAAAAACCTGTGCCTTATGCACCTGGCCACTGCCCATTAGTCCAATCCAGTCTCCAGGACTTCTACTAACATCCCATAAGAACCTCCAAACAGCTGCAGATGTATTTTCTCCGTCTCAACAAAATATGGGGGATTTACCCCAGTATTACTGTCTGAGGCCCAAGTCAGAAAACATTTCTATACAAATTTTGAGTACTCCTTGCAATAAGATGCTTCAAGTGTAGCAGTCTGTCAAATTTTGCAGCCTTGCTAGTAGGAGGAACTTTATGTTGGGACATAGAACGCCTGTTTCTAACTTGTTTCAAACTCAAAGTTAAGAACAGGAGCTTTAAAATTATGGTTACATTTATCTACCATAAATGTTACTCGTATTTGATTCCTTTTGAAATACAGGGTAAATTTAGCCCAGACACAGTCAGTGAGGTCAAACCTGCTTACACTATGGTCAAATTTACATTTATATTTTTTGGTCTGCTGGACCACAAATTAACAGGGAAAAATCTAGAGCTTGCAAGAAAGAAGAAAGGGCCAACATTCACACTGAGTTGCTAGCAAGCAAACTGGAATAGGAATGGCAGGCCATAAAGGTGCAAGTTCACAACTCAGTGCAGGTGGAAACAGTGCTACTAGCAACAAAAAAAGCCCTCAACATGGAGGCTACTTTTGTTGCTGCTAGCAACAAAAAACTGCTCAACATGGAGGAGCTCTGAAAAATTTATGAGCACCTATTTGCCTCATTACCTTTGGGTTTGTAACAAGGAGTGGGTACAATGCATTCTTCTTTTATGTGTGGCTTTGTTTTAGGAGAACAGCCTCCTGTATGCATCCCCCTGTGATCAATGCAGAGGACTACACGGTATCGGAGACCTTGTCCACAGGTCACGGTGCACTGGGAAAAAAAAAGGAAAACAAAAGGTGTGTTTGATATCTCACAGGAGTGATAAATTAAAGGGAATATGCATATAGAAGCATGTGCACATCACAGACCAAAACATGAGGCAGAAACACCCAACCTTGAATATAAACTATTCATGATATTTGGTAGTGATGGATACAGTATGAAATCGTCAGAAAGTTTTGCCATTTTGCTCTGCGCATTAACTTGGTTTGGACATTTTGCTGCTGGATTTCTCTTGCACTGTCACTCTTGCAGCATTGGTACTTGGCTTGTGGCCATCTGTCCAATATTGGATATGCCCAGTAACACCCTGTCAGTTTCATCTGGAACTACTTTGTTTTGCTCTTGGGCTTATGGGTTAACAGGGGAGACGCTTGGCTATTTTGGAACATGGCACCAAACAGAATGGGAAATGAGATCTTCTTCCTTCAGACAATTTCTTAAGTTTTTGTTGTTGTTTTTTGTAAGGTACATAAATTCAGCCCCCCCATCTCTCCCACACATTTTGTTTCAGAAGTGATCACCTGTAGAGGATTCAAAACTACGAACCAGGGAGGAGGGCTATAGATACTACCAATATTACTTGCCCTTAGCGGCTTTTATCCAGAAATTATAAACACTTTGCAGTCAGTCAAAAACCTCTCACCTGTGGGTGAGCTAATTTAGTTTTTAAAACCCATTTTATTTGCTGAGAAACTGCGGTGGTAAGAAATGACATAGAAGATTGAGTCTTTATGTACAAAATCAAAGTATTTTTCTATTTTTGTAGAAAGACATCTCAAAAAGACATTTACTTTTGTGCAAAAGGAAAGATGAGTCAGGAACAAACAACTACAAGCATCAAACAGCAGAGCCATTTATGGCTTTATGTATTTATAGAAGTTTCTCAGCAATTCACGATATTCAATTTATGGTTGAAAAGCTGTAATAAAGATACACCATCACATGCTTACTGATTTCGTTTTGTGCATGTCATTTATGTTCCCAGATTGTTATTAGTAGAAAGGCAGTAATTAACATTACAGATCTGTTTTCTTTTTGCATCGTTCTCCTTAATCATGTTAATCTTACTACTATGTTATTCCTGAGTATTTGCTTTGTGATTAGACAAATCCTAATTTAAAACAGAGGTTACGGTAATAAGAAATGAAAGTAGTGAATGTTCATACTTCCACAAGCTCAGTAAACTGTAAGTTAAGACATATTCCTACTGTGTTGAATGCAAAATCAACAAAGCTAAGTTGATTACCGGAGACCATTCCTGAGCAAGCCATTTTGGGCAATCAAATATATTGCAAGGTTGGACAACAGGCATCTTTGGAGTATACATGCATTTCCATTCTTCCACAGGGCTGATATGTCCCTGCATGTCTTCTTCCACACATGAGACGCTGCGGCTTTGAATGCCCCCTCCACAGGATGAGGAACAGGCAGTCCAGGGTGTACTTTCCCATCTGGGAAAACAAACAGGCATCAGGAAAAGGAATATCTGAATATCTGGAATATATGCTGCCTCCCCCCACACCCCACAAATGCATAAACTGCTATCTGCAGGAGGGATTCTTTTTCTGATTAATGCCAGTAAAATTTAACCATGTATGTATTTTCATAAGTGGCTATAACAGCAAAATGCTCTCATAGCTGCTGTCTTTAAGTCACAGATTAGTAATATGGAATCTCTCTCCCACTAACCCAGTGACTATAACCACAGAAATTCTAAATACTTTTAACTTCAGTCTTTTTTTTTTTCTTTAATTGATGAGATTATCCTGTCTTCGCAAATTGTTGTTTTCTGAGGAGTCTTTGACATGAATCACTGGAAACTCAGTGTGCTGTGAAGTTGATGCTCCTTTTGCATGAATATACAGGGAAACAGCAGTGTTTCTGTCCAGGGAAACAACTGAATTAGTTAAGGAAACAAAAAAAAAGATTGGAGGAAATTGCCAAAAAGAAGACTGATGGGATGTGTGGCCTCTAATGGATAAACTACATGGACATTGTTTCCTTACAGTTGAGGCAGTGAGGGGGATTGAGAAACCATCTTTTCTTTACAAATGCCATTTTAGATTGTAATGACAAACCCACAGAACGATGTGCTTTTTCTGATGAGCTATGCACACTTATGAGAATAATCTTTTTTTGCAGTGATGTATATACAATAACGTATGTACTGTTCTATAAGTGTACGTGTCTTTCCACATAAAGTAGTCCACATAAAGTGGTATTTCTTCTCTTATATTCAAGCCATTGACACAGAGAGGATCTGGGACCATTGTAATCCTGTGCACACTTGATGGTCTGATGGTTTAAAAATGCACGTTCTACCCCCCTAAAAATACTCCACAAAATCTTTTTTGTTGTTTTTGTTGGTGGTGGTGGTGTTTTTATTGTTGTGTGGTTTTGTTTTTGGTTTTGTTTTTTTCCCCAAAACTAATGTCCTTTCATAGGGCCATTAGAAATAATGCTTGAAACAATTATTTTGTTCATAAGTTGGTTTTTTTTTTTTTTTTTCTTAAATAATGTTTTTTTTGTTGGTTGGGGTTTTTTTGTTTGGTTTGTTTGTTTGTTTGTTTGTTTTTGAAAAACCCTATTTGTTTCCTCTTTCAGGCAAGAGGAAAAAATGTGAAAGGTGAGATTTTTTTCCTCCCAGTTAAAGGTATTATTTTTATTAAGTAACAATTACAGGATCTTGAAGATTGTATAGCAATACAAAAAGTTTTTATTTTTCCCTCTGATTTTTCATCATATCAATCTATCTTTTTCTTATCAGCTCCAGTATATGTAAGCACTACCCACACTTGGCTACTGGCTGGAACTGCCATAAAACTCAATGTGAAATGGCTTATGCTAATAGCTGTTTATGAACGGTAAAGCCACTGATTAATTCTATGACAAATAAGTGGTGAAACCATATTTACACCAGCTATATCCATTATCATGTGCCCAGCATGAGCCACATTATGTCACAAATACGTAATTTTAGCAGTGTTTTTAGTTCAAGTGTGTTACCTGTGGCTTGGCTGAGCAAGTTTCCCAGCATACAGCTAAGGTTTTTCACTACCACAAATCTAAATGAAGAGGTCTCAGACTGAAACTCATGAACAGCAGATACGGCTGTAGCCAGCCTGAGCCAGCTTTTCCCAACCATAAACAGCAATGGCTCCCTAGAGTCCTTGAGACAAGTTTCCAAATACCCTAGGCAACCTCGACAATACCAAGCAGCTTAAGTGTAGGCAAGGAGGTTTGGTCCTGAAGCTTTATGTAAGTGTAGGGAGGCGAAGTTTATCTGTTGCACTGCTCTTAAAGCAGGTGTCTCAGGCCCTTTTGAGATATGAAAGGTGCGACATTGACCAAGAATTTGTGAAAGGAATTGATTGTGTATTAAAAAGAAGCACTGTATCTGCTGAACCATACCTTTCACTCTGTGATAAAATTCAAGCCTGAGAGGTTGCAGCAGGGAAATCTTGCAAAGATGTCTTGCCAGATCTGCTCTCCACTTCAGTAGTGTTTGTCGCTCTCCTTTGTCCCTGGTATTAGCTGCCAGTCTCAGACGTAATGCAGGTAATGTAACCAGGGCCTCTCTGGTTTGGTTGGGGTTTTTTTTGTTTGTTTGTTTGTTTATTTGTTTGGATTTTTTTACCTAAGCTCTATAGGTGAAGAGGAAAGACATTTTTTATCCCCCTGACTTGGCCCTGGCTCATGCCAGCCACATGTACTGTTCAGTTTCTGTTGCCTCTGAGGTTTGGAGAAGCGATGCAAGGAAGCAGCAGTGAAACAGCAGAGGGGAAAAAGGGCGGCAGAGGTCACAACCAGCAGTTGCAGCCTGAGCAATTGATTCTGTAGGAAGGGGGTGTTAAAGGAAAATAGTACAGTGGTGAGGGTGGATGTAAAGGAACTGTAACGAGGTGAGACCAAAATCCAGAACAGCTTGAGAAACAGTATCAGCCTTTTGATCATTTTCAGGGAATGATTTTTTTCTTTCAGTGTTACTGAAAGCCAAATACCTCAGGGCATTTCCTTTATTTTGGATTTTGTTCAGCAGTAAAAAGACTCTGCCTAGCTGCCAGCTCTGGATGCTTTTTTCTTAAATACAGTCCATTCACTGTTAAGTACTGCTGAATCATTCTTTGATATAAAATTGTTCTCTGCCTTTTGTCAATGTACATGCCCTTTGTACACAACTGTAATAAAATCTGTTTTATTCAAAGCTAGAGTGCTAAAAGCCTGTATTAATATTCTAGCCTCTATATTCCTTACTAACAGAGGTTTATTTTTTGAGGTTAGGATATATGTATGTGATTTTTTAAAAAGAAAACAAAAATAAGTGTTTTAAAAAAAAAAGGAATTAGATGCAGGGATACATTTTTTAAGCGTATCTTGTGGGTATTTGGTAATAATGGCTGTGTGTACATAATCATATGCACTTAACTGAGGAAGCAAAAAGCCTAATCCAAGTGACATGGATCATTGATAAAGGGTGTCAACATGAATGGCAGTGGCAAAGCTTGGCAAGTAAGCTGCTCTCCTCCTTGTGTTCTCACTCATAGTTTGGGGTGGTTCCATGATTTGGCCAGGGCTCTTGAATGGGAAATATGCTGTGTTTGCATGCTGATGCTGAAAGCTTTCTGCATTAGGCTTCACCATGGTTCAAGGGAGGTTGTTTCCTCACTAGGATGTGACTAACAAGTTGCACAGGGTGCTATTTCTGTGACTTGATCCTCTACGACACAATAAATTAATGAAGAAGGAAATCCAGCAAAATACACGTCCAGGTGTTATTTCAAAACCAAAAGGTTGTTATCCTTCAGATATCGAACATTTTTATTCAGCACCCTGCTTATTCACTGCTGTAAGAGTAACTACTATATGATTATTTTCATGAGAATTTCAAATATTACATGGAACAGGTTGCACAAAAAAGTGGTAAATGCTCCATCCCTGGCAGTGTTCAAGGCCAGGTTGGACAGAGCCTTGTGCAACATGGTCTAGTGTGAGGTGGCCCTGCCCATGGCAGGGGGGTTGAAACTAGATGATAAGGTCCTTTCCAACCCCAACAATTCTATGATTCTATGATTAAAGACATTTTAGTTGTGAGATAATGATACAAATCAGGCCTTCATCCTACTCCTGATCTCTGATTTCTTAGAAAAGCCAATGGATTACTACACGTGGGGAAGGCATTAGCATGGGTTTGCAGGATCAGAACACAACACTGATACTGTCTAAACCCAAAATCTCACAATTTATAAGCATGCAAGAAGCAGCAATTCAAGACAGTCTGATAGTTCATTACAAAATCAATGGTTATAGTTCTGTTGAGAAATGTGTAAAGGGAAGAAAAAGGTGTGAGAGAAAAGATGAGGTGGGGATGGGGCATAAGGAGAGGAAGAAAGGGACCACACACTCAATAAGTCTGCATTACTGTTTCACCTAGAATATCGTTTCAGTTCTGCATCAACAAAATTTATAACAGGTCAAGACTTGAACATCTCTAGGTTATTCTGCAGGAGTTCAGAGCAAGAGAAAAGTGGCATCTGTTAACTTAGTTTGAGAGCAAAGCAGAAAAGCAGAGAAGATGAAAAAAGAAGAAAATGTATTGGTTAATCCTTGCATCTGTTTGACTGTTTTACATACCGAGGAAGGGGATGGTAGAGGTCATAGGGCATGATCTGCTTGTATCCATCACTGTTAGGAACAATAATGCCAACCCTCTGAGTAGAAGGTATACATAATAAAATAAACACTAAATGATTACATTATACAAGTTCTTTTAAACAATATAAAAAAACCCAATCTCAAACAAGATATTTTACCTAGGTTGGTATCACATTTAAACCAAAGCTTATGGTCCTATCCTACTGTTTCTGAGTCGTTCAAAGAATAAACCACCAATTAATCCTTTATTCTTATGAGTATATTACTGTTTGACTGAGAAGCAATCCATTACCAGAAGTGATCCAAATGAGTTGTCCAAATATTATTTAAATTTATGAGGTTACTATCTGCCATTAAAAAAAAATAAATCTACACTTAATACTGTCATGGAGCTTGCATGCAAAGTCACTGAAGACAATAGAACTTTTGTCTGCTTCAAAGAGGTCTAGATCAAGTTATTTATATTTATTTTATATCAAGTTATTTACATTTTCCTAAGTTATTTATGGTTGTTTCTGCCCTCCAGACAAAAATTTCTGCTTTTGCACAGGCTGGGATTAGAAATTTGGAGAATCCCCATGCAAGAGTTCAAATTCATAATTTGTGTCCCTCCACCTTAAATCAGTCCAATTTCATTCATCCTCAGAACCTGCCTCTTTATTTGGATTTTCCTGTAAGAAAGAAAGAACTGGAGAGAAGAGTAACATCTGAGGTTGGTTGGATTTTTTGGTGTTGTCGTGACTGGTTAGCTTGGTTTGCTGTAGTGTTTATTGGTAAAATAGCTAAATAATGCAACATCTAAAGGTTATAGAAGGCTATAGCACAGATAAGACGTAGTAATTATCTGAACCATTATCATGCCAGTTATGTGTGAGATGGATGTCACTTGACTTGCTGGCAGGAACAGGGTCTCACTGAATTGCTAGTCTGGAATTTCATCTTTTTTCTGTATGTTTTATAGATTTTGACTCACAGTAACTCTAACCATGTTGTCTCAAAGTTATCAATCAGGCATACCTATTAATATTGAATAGATGACACCAGAGGACCTCATCTGTCAGTTTCATCAAAGCCACTGTGCAACAGAGAACTTGGATGGGGCGGGTGGGCAGGACCATGAAAGAGTGAATGCCAACTGCGTGAAAATAAAAACTGTCCCTACCCAGAGAGTAGGGAAATTACAGAGAGAGGAAGCTCTACAAATAGAGAAGGCTGCTACGGATTTCTGCAAGGGGGAAGCAGCAAAGGAGAAGGAAGGGAAAAAGTATTCACCATCCTCAGCACAGTTCACTGAAAAACACTGTATGCATTCAAAGAAGTCTTGTCATTCTAACGGTAAAGGGGCCTATTCTCCTTTCAGTCAGCAGAGTTTTTATGCGCATAACTTGTCCACAATAGCAGAATGGATCCCATTGTGTTTTCACAGTGAGGAGTAAGTGCCATATCAGTGTGCTGGAATTTTCCAGCTAAAGCAAGGGAAGACATTGGAGCCCTGGGAGTGTGTGATGGGGCCTAGACAGTTCCTTCTAAGATTAGCAGCCTCTTTAATCACAGGAGTCCTCTGCATAAGTATGCATATTTGCATCTTCAGAGAGCTGCCTGTCTCCACAAAAATCTAGGAGAGGATATTCTGGAACTCAGAAACTTTGGAAAACACAAATGGGTTATTTAGAGTATAGCCAATGAGGAAGTCATTTCAGTTTTAGCTTGATGGGTAAATGCCTCAAGAAGTGTGAGAAATGGTGAACTAGTATTTTAAGATGGAAGAGAACTTAGTTCTGAGGATTTTTTGCTCATGCTTTTGGGGATCTCTGCTGCCTCCCTGACTCTCCAACCACTGCTGCTGAAGTTCCGTTCCAAAGCCTTTTGCACTTTCCAGCTCATCAGCTTGCTGAAAAGCAGTTGGAAAAAAGATTAATATACCACCACATTCAGAAATGAAATAGTTATACCATAAAAGCTTCTACTGCCTAAGAAAGAAACAGATTTCAAAACATTTCTCACTTATTGCAGCGAGAAATGTTTTCTTTCTAGTAACCATGATCTGTATGCATAATCCAGGCCTACATGCACTAGAATGCATAATATCTAAGGCCATTCCAATGGAAATAACCATGCCACATCCAAACAGTGTTATGAAGATTAGATAACATTTAAAAAGCACTAGATTAATATTGTCATTGGAAAGGTTTGACCCTCAAAGAATTCTGCACACATAACTGCATTTCTGTAAATGGTATAGAGATCTACAGAACTACTGATGCTGTCCTTGTGCACGTAAGAGGGGCTGCCAAAGACTCTCATTCTGTTAGTGCAAGATAATGATCCCTAACAACATAAGACCCATTGTCACAGAGAGAAAAAAGACCTCCACAATTACACACAATGGCTTAATTTATGACTTTAAAAATCGTCTTGAAGAGACAACCTAAGAGCAGATCGTCATTGTACCATTAACAGCAACTGCATCTTTCCAAGCTAGTCTCGTGTGGCGTTCTGGTGTATGTTCCAAAAAACCCCACCCCAAGACTAAGCTACTTATGTAAAAAATCTTTTAAAGATACATTGAAAACATCTTAGAGATTACTTTGGTATAAACTTGTACTTTCTGACTGGACAAAGTTTTTTAAATTCTATGAAGTTATCATTCCAACATACTTTTATAAAAGACTGGAAAAGATCTAATTTATGGACTTTGTTCACTGCACATTACTCAGACAATGCAAAGGGAATGGTTTGCTAAATGAACAAGGCAAATAACAGTTCCCTCACTACACTGAGATTTCTGGCTGATGAGGGAGTTGGTAAGAGGACTCACTCACACAACACCAAAAGCAAATCTACTTTGGCAGAAGCAGAAGTACAAAGCAAATTATTCTGAAGAGATGCTGAGTCTCATATGTCTGAAATCTTCCATGCATTTCAGACCAACAAGTTACAGCACATACTCTGCAGATTGTCTTGTTTTCCCCTGGAGTGCTGGCAGCTTCAGTACAATTGATCTTCCAAGACATATATCCAGCTGAAGCGTGTACTGCACAGGGCAGAGGTGAGTGCGCTGCACCCAGGTCTGCCATCTCCACACAGTCGGAACCCTGATAGTAGCTCCTTTTCCTCTGTAAACCTACCTTTTTACACAAACAACATGTGCAAATGCCTTTTTCCTGTATCTTTGCAATGACAAGGTGTCGGAACTTCCCGTCTCCCTCTCCTGCCTGCCCACAGCTCCGCAGCTTTCAGGCCAGTCACCTTCTGAGCTAAGCAGGGGCACAGAGACTAGAGCTGGGAGAACAGTCAGCGGAGAGAAAGGACATACCCCCATGAGATGCCTCAGAGTGGTCTAACCCTGCATGGGGACAATGTGCAGAGAATGGGCAGGTGTGAGCAGGGGAGCCTGCTGCTCATGTGCTGGTGCTCCTGCACACTGCCATGCCAATAGCTAGCCTCTGCAGGACACTAGCATGCCTCTGGCTCATAGCCTTCACTTTTGCTGTGGGCTCTGTTTTTCTGGGGGTTTCATACCTGCAGTGCTGCAGCCGCAGCACTCCCAGGTGGCTGGAGCTGCTACATATCTTTCCTGATGGGGACTCACTGAAATCTGTCAGTCTTCAGAGTGAAGATCTGCATGGCAGGGATTATGCCATCTAAGCAATGGTCTAAAGTATGCCTAAGATGTTAATAGCCATCAGCAAATAATAATAAAGAATTGAAGCATCTTAAGTGGGCTGTGGTCAGCTAATCCATTAAGTGAAAGGAAACACCTGGAAGACCTGAAAAAGATCATCACAAAAGAAAAGGTTTTGACAGCTAAGGCAGCATCTGCTATCAGCTCTTTCTCCAACCACAACTCCTGTATCTGGAGGTATATATACTGCCATTTCTACTTGAATGTATCACAATGTCCAACTCAGCCTTCCTGAAAAGTTGTCTGGTGGTTCCTTTCCTGCTGCTCTGAATTGGTTTTGGCCTCCTAAACTCCCTTCTACACCCTTTTTTCATGCATAATGCATCACTTTAGCTCATTTCTCTGGCAACCTTGGTAGCTCCTTGCTAAATTCTGAACTGTTTAAAAAACACCCTCCATAAATATACATTTGGGATTACTAATGTTTGTTGACTGTTCTCTCATTCGCAGGCAGCATACCTTTTGCTAGTAGCTGCCTCATTTTTCCAGCACATGTGACTTCAACCATGCTGATGAAAAAGGTTTGTTCACCCTTCTGCTTTGATGGCTAAAATCTTCATGTCTCATCTTCCTCCAGAATGCCTATCTTTCGCTGTCTTTAGGATCATCCATATGCATATGGTTGGCTATGTTTCCATTTCTCTACAGAAACAGAAACCAGACCCAGCAATCAAAGCCAACCAAGGTTCAGAGAGGCTTTCTCAGCCCCTTCTAACAAATTAAGAGCTGAAGTAAAAAAATGTAAATCCACAGAAATGACCATTTGCCTGAAGCAGAGACGGGCATTGTCATGACCAGTGACCCACACCCACGCATAAAGCTGGGGTACTGTCAAAAAGCCCAGTATCTGTGGTGACTATGGGATATTCAACGTGAAAGAGCATTCAAAACAAAGTTGAAATCTACCATATGGTCCAATGGAGGGCAGTAACAATAAATGAATCATTGTGTCTCAGACGCCTCTCATCACTGCTGATCTATGTCTGCTACTGCGTAAATCAGAAAGTGCAGCCTGTCTTTTCAGGAACATACCAGCACTCCAGTTCTGTTCATCTTCCAGAAAGAATGCTGTGAAAATGAGAACACTGCCTTGACATGATACTTGGTTTACATCCCCTATCTAATATACCTTTAGGAAAGCTGATAACAAGCAAAAAAGTATGTGTTTGGCAATTTCCTGCTTCAGCTGCCAATTTGCAATGAAGAGACCTCTGTTACTTATTAAGAGGATACTTTATGCTGTCTTTCAATCATGCATATTTACTCAATACTACCTATTTCTCTCTTGCAGGAAATGTATTAAGGTTATCATGCACATGTCTTCCTGCTGCTCAGAAAATTGTGTACGCTTTTACATCACCATGTACACTGGGGACTTACTGCTACTCAGGAGTACTTTGAATGGCCATAATAGTCTAGCAGTCTTTTCTGTGCTTTTACTGGTACTTCATTATTCTTTTTAGACTAGCTAAAAATTAACATCCCCAAAGCACATTTTAATTTAAATTTCTCTTTGCTGATGCCTGCCTCCCCCACCAATCAGCACGAGTAGTCAAATGAGGATGCCAAAATCAAAACTTTGATGAATAAGAAGAGTATTTTTTTCTGAAAAACTCAATAAACTGTGGATATCTGAGAATTCCTTCAAGTTCTTTAAGCGTTGAAAGTCTTGCTTGAACTAGAGATTTTCCCACAAAACTTTCCACAGGTACTAACATTACATCTGGTGGCAGGCTTACAAATAATGCTCTAGGCAAATTCCAAGATTTTTGCCTGTGCAGGCAAGACTGGCAATATTGGCAAAGTGGTAAAAAGAAACCCACATGTTAGAGGCTTGCTAACATGAAACTTTTGATACAGCTGCTTCATGGAGTTAGAATCTTTGCTGAAGATGCTTTTATAAATCTTTATACACCATTGGAATCTTCTGGTAAAAGCACCAGGACATTTTGTGACTAAGAAAACCCCACATTAACATGCAGCAGAGATAGACAAAAACAGAGGAAATTGGTAAAAATGCAGAACAGTGCAGCTTGGAATGACACTTAGAAGCTAAAGATGAAATCTGGAAGCAGCACTGATGTTGCTCCAGAGAATATCCCAGTGAGTAGAAGAATGATGAGTGGGGTAAAAGCCTTTTTCAGATTTGTAAAAATTGCTTTTTGGAGGAATGCCTTTGAGTTATGAAATAAATAGCACTTTCAGCTTATAGCACCTCAGAGTTGTCCTAATACCCAGCCAAGACAAATCTAAACAGATATTTTCTCAAAGCAGGAAAAAATTCTATTGACCTTTCATTAGGAGATATCAGGATATCAGGAGGATACTGATGATAGCTATAACGCCTGCACTAAAACCTCCAGCCTGTGAAGTTTTGGATTGTTAAAAGATTACAGTTAATAAAACGTGTAAAAACTTAATGTTTGATTTTGCCACATAGAAGAGGAGTGGACTAGATCAAACTGGGTGCTATATCAGTAGATATTACACATATTTTTGCCAGTGGAGTATGGACTGTTGTAATATCTTAATGGACTGTAAATAAAAAGAATGGGGTTTTTTCTGTCTTTCTAAGGCAGGAGATGGATCCCAAAGAGGGTTGATGAGAGAGGCTGGACTGGGCATTTTTAGTGTGTAGGGATGAAAAGAGACTTGGTGTCATGATGCGCAAGAAACTAATTACTGGCCTTACTTAGGTGGACAGTCCACCTTTACTTAACCCAGAAAAGGAACATGTACAAACTATATATGTTTGACAAATAACCTTTCACCCACTGCCTCCCCTCTGAGTATGTGAGAAACTGGGTTTGTAAAAAGAGAAGTTGATTAATTTTTCACATTTGTTCAGTCAAAGCTTTATTTGCTACTCATGATGCCAGCAATGCTGCTAATTATTGCCATAATAACAGTAATAAAGTAAAATGTTTATATGTATTAAGGCTGAAGAGGCAACTAATTGCAGGCCCACACAATACTCCTGGTATTCATTTAAACTTTTCTTTCAGCCTGTTCTTTGCTGAAAATTTTATTGTAAGCTCTCCTTCAGAAACCCCTCTCAGTTGCTTTAGTCAGTGCCACTGTGGTCTTCCATGATTATTTGCTGTGGTGCTCATTGACATACCATGGGAACAGTCAGCAACCACTAATCAGCTATGCTTCAGTGGAAATATTAACATCTTTGTTTTACACAGGCAGAGAAAAGCAGCTCCTGCACAGCAACAACATTGCAGACCTTGCTCACTCACACTTCTGACCCTGTTGTTCTGCTTCACCTACCCTCTTCCTGACCATAAGAAAGCATCAGGATTCCAGAACTTACCACAGATTTCCTCTGGTTTTCTGTCTGAGTTGTTGATTCTTGAATTCTTTACAAAGCCACTTTTGAAAATAATCATTTGTGATTTGGTATTCTGGGAGGATGTTTCCAGAAAGCCAATTCCCCTCTGTTACTGCTTGTACCCTGGAACAGCATAGCTGTACTTCTAAATAACTCTTCCTCCCCTCAGGGTATTTATATCAACAACTTTGCCTTGTTATGTCTTATATAAAACAAAAACTGCTTCCTGACATCTGTCCAGCTGTTATTTTCCCCTCCCCCCACCCTTTCCTTCCATGTACCAAGCTGACATCTGTCTTACCATTTGAGAATATGTCATTTAAAATTACTGGGAGAAGTATGAAAAATATCCATAGTACAAATTCCAAAGACAAATTACATATTTGGCTCAGAACTCTTTCTTTTTTTTAAAATAGCAGCTTAAGCTACCCCCTGCCTCCTCCCCAAAAAACCCCAAAAAACAAACCTCAACAAAAAATCAGCTGTATAGAATAACTTTCTCATTGGTACCGGACAGTGAATCTAACAGATAGGTTCCATGTCAATTCACATTGGTACCGGACAGTGAATCTAACAGATAGGTTCCATGTCAATTCACACCATTCAGCCATCTTTTATCTGAGACATTGATATTCAGGCCTCTTACCTGATCATACCTGGCCTCTACTTTACTGACTTAAGTCTCAAACAATTCAAAGCAACTGCTTTTGATCTAAGAAAATCACTGAGGAAAAAATGCAAGAGCTTTATTATAGTAAGATTTCTAGCTGCAACTAGCTGTTTTGTTTGGTTGGTTTTGTTTGGGTTTTCTTTTTAGTTTGTTTGGTTTTGGAGTGTTTTGGGGTTTTTTGTTTGTTTTGTTTTGTTCTGTTCTGGTTTGTTTTGTGGAAAGTACTAGAACAAGAAAAGCCAGATACTGAACTTAAAAAAGTATTGCTAAAGGAAAAAATAGCCTTACTGAATTGTGGGAAAGAATCTCTAAGTTGAAAAATCACTTCTGAGCAGATTCTCAACAGGAAATACTTTTCACAAAGTGCTAGTGAAGCTGCATTCTTCATATTATATCCTTAATACATCCTAATGAATTGTATGATAAAGTCTATAACTTAAAGAATTTACAATACAGCTGAAATGATGCTGGATTTTGAGATCTGATATTTCCACTTTTTAGTTATGGGACATCTTCACTTCAAATTTAAGACTGTATAAAAACATTTCTGGCTTTTAATTATTTGCAAACAGAATTACTGTTTTGTAATTCCTTTGTTTTGGTAAACACAAAAGTGCTGTAAAATGCCATACACTCTGGGTAAATGTGTCTTCAGTGACAAAGAAACCTGAGGGTTAACTCCAGTTATGAAAGGCCAATGAACTTCAATGAAACTTTCTAGAAGAGGTAAAAACTATCTTGGGCTTGGAGTGATTCGTTCTGCTCTGATAATGTCTAGCTAGTCTGAGGTATACCTGGTTTGGTAAGCAATCACGCTCAGTCAGGTGCATACATACTCACATAGATTCCCAAAGCATCATTCTCCTGCCTAGGACTTCTTTTTCCTATGGCAATTTCCACCAATCTGAATGGCCATCACAATTTTTTAGGTGACACTTGTTTGAACTCAAGTTATCAAAAATAGTCTAGAGGGAAAGGAACAGGTAAAAAAATGGCTTTAGGGCATCCTTGCATGCATGACTGCTGTGTTGCACTTGACCGTCTTTTACCAAAGCCACACAAGAGGACCAAAAGGTTTAGATTACAAATACATGCTTGTGGTTTATGAGAGGCTTCAGACTGAAGTCCTCTAAAGTTTAGGGGAATCAGTGCAACAAAGGACTGGTCATTTTTATGATATTGTTCCTTTTCTTATACATGGGAAATCTCACTCTGTGATCTCACTATTTTTACCATTAATCCTCTGAAGAAGAACACTTGGCAGGGGAGCAGAAAGGCATCTTTTTTGGGGGGCCAAACGTTACAGATACAAATTCATGCATTACATTCTTACATGCTGTCATGACTGCAAGTATTCTTTTTATTAGGAGAAAATTTAAAATATTCCACAAAAATAATGTCTCTAATTGTGATGAAAACCATTTCACATTTTTTCACCAAGAGTATTTTTCCTATCTCACTAACATTTTAGAGACCTACATTGATCATCGGATGGTATAATGGACAATTTTTTTTTCTCACACTTTATAATGTTCAATGAAGCAAAACGCATCTGATAGGAAGAAACAACCATTTCAAATTAGTTTATGCAATGTGGAGGTGCTAAACAGAGGTCTTTTCCTACCCAGTACATCCTCAGGATGAGAAAGACATTGAACTACGTAGGCTAAGTAACACTATAAGCAATAGCAACAGAATCTTTTCCGACTTCTTCCTTTAGACACCAGTCTCTTTTAAAATAAGAGCTGACTGACCTTGCAGGACAAAGATCCAGATTACACTCTTGAAGTTTTGGCTTTGGCTTGATATTTTCAGGATAATAGTGACAGTATTGATCTGCTACTACACGGCTGCTTCTCAAATCAAAACATTCAGCAGATGTTAGTTGATAACCTGCAATACACAATGCAAAAAATAATATGTGATATGACTGTGTTCTTCCTGTCTCTCTCTGCAGTGCATGTAAGTTCTATTATTACAGACTTTTCAGTCTCATGCTCTGCCAGTGAGGAGGGGCGCAAGAAGCCGGGAGGGAGCAGAGACAGGACACCTGACCCAAACTATCCAAAGGGGTATTCCATACTGCAGCACGTCATGCCCAGTATATGAACTGGGTAGAGTCATCAGGAAGGGACCAATCACTGCCCTTGTCAGGCTGGGTATCTGTCAGTAAGTAACTGCATTGTGCATCACTTGTGTTTATTGTTTTTTTCTTTTCCATTTTAGTTTTATAGCTCTCTCCTTGTTATTTCCCTTATCATTATCATTGTTGTTGTTGTTGTTATTATTATTATCATCATCATTATATTATTATATTGTACTTTATGTTAGCTATTAAGCTGTTCTTATCTCAACTGATGGGTTTTGCATTCTTTCTATTCTCCTTCCCATCCTGCGCTTGAGGGGAGTAGGCAGGGTGTAAGCAAGCGGCTGTGTGGTGCTGAGTTACTGGCTGGGGTTTAACCACAACAGTCAATAAAGCTGCTCACAGGAACAAGGACAAATGGAGACATCTGATTCCAAAGTTGCCCTGAATCCCATCAGCCTTTATGTTAGACAGCTGTAGCATTAAACGCAGTCATGAATATCAAAATATATTTTATGTATAGAGCCAGATATGACACTATAAAATCTACAAGCTATTATCACTGTTGCTACCTTCCTCCCTTAGTTTAGATGTAACTACTTTCATTTTCAGATTTTGCCCTTTTAAAGGTGAAAATCTCAGTGCAGAATTTGGAACAGATCCTGTAGGCAGATGACTGTTTCTGGAATACAGTGGTAATTCATTACCTCCTCCACAAGATGCTGAACAAGGGAAAAAATCAGTTTCCCTCCATCGGTGAACAATAGGCTGATAGAAGATAAACTGAACTGAACTGTCGGCAGCACCAGCATAGCGGATCTGAAAAACATGTAACGCCAAAGAGTGAACCTGACATAACTATCATGAAGAGGCATTCTGCCACATGCATCTTGCAGTTTTTGAGACATCTTGCAGCTCCATGAAATACGAGTTCTTTTGCAATGTGAAAATGAAATGCACAAAATAGAGTACAGCTTAATGGCAAAATCTTGGCTGCAAAACAGTTAAATAAATCTCTGGGCGTAAACTATAGCATTTCTGACCATTCAGAAACCACGTTCTGAAATAATGAATGCATGGTAAATGCATGGTTAGTGCTCCTGAATAATTTTATGAGGACAGATGATAAGGACTGATCTTTAATCTATCAGAAAATCACCTACCACTACTTGCTGTCCCTGCAACACTGACATGGATTTTAGATCATTAATATTGCCCAAACACGTTCTGAGACCATGTATAATATATTAGATAGTTCAGAGTGAAAAATGGGAGGCTGTGCTGTGGGAAATAAAAAAGCAGAAAAGTTCTAATTCAAGATGCTTTGTTTTTGAGATAAGTCTCTCTTTTATTCTTCTTTGTGGTACTCATTATTGTGGTACTTATTATAAGGAATCCTTCTGCTTACTTCATTCCGGCTGCAAAAATGCTCCTTTTAGTCATAGGCATGGATTTTTGGCTGGAACTAAGTACATCTTTGGATAGCATCATTTAGAGCTTACAAGCACTTCTAACCGACAAGCCACCTGAGCTTCTAGCACTTTGTATTCTGAATAGAATTCCCATGTGAACAAGAGTTTGTAGTGAAAGAAATGCAGTAAGAAAAAAGACCTTCACACTGCTAAAGCAGTACCACTAGTACTTGGTCCAGGAAAAAAATCCTTCTTACTTGATATCTGTGCTGATTAATACAGTTATGGGGACTTTAAAATCTCTGCAGGGCATCCCTTGTCTTTACCTCTAAGTCTCTGCATGAATAGCTGGCAAGGGAGAAACAACAGTGCTGCTACTAAAAGCCTCTCCTAGTTGATTATTTGTCCTAGTATATAATATATCTGTGTTGCTTGGGCACTTTTGCATCAGCGGCATGATGGTATTACTGGAGAAAAAAACTGCCAAACCACAGTCAGAGAAGATGGACCCTTCTTGAGGAGCAACCCTCCCTGCTTTTTTTTTTCAGACAGCTTAAAATGTTTCATCACTGCCTCCTTTTTCTTTTCCTATGTTTGGAACATATTGCCATGCTTTGGGAACACTATTTTTCAATCTGCATTTCCTTTTCTGTCTTTCCAAACACTGAGAGACATGGTCAAAGAGCAAACTGTGAAACAGAAGCAAAAATACAACAAATTGAGCTGAAAAGAGTAATCTGGGTTGGTTGTTTTGCTTTCCCCTGTAGACGGACGCGAACATGATTACAAATCAAACTATGTCTTGAAAAGAAGGAGGAAGGCAAAATAATGTAGGTTATCTTGATGTCTGTAAGAGATCTAGCCCACTGAGACCAAGGCTGCCCTTTTCTAATTTGAGTAAACAGTGACATAAATTCCCAACAGAAAAAAAATACAGCTGTAGCAATACAGCTTCTTCAGCAAATGGGAGGCCTTTTGCATGGATTAATATAGTTTGAGACTGTGTGTCAGAAACAGGATATCTATTTCCTTGCTCAGCGATGGTGCATGAATCACACACTTCAGAAGGGCCTTTCTGGCCTCATGAAAGCCTTGCACATTCCTGGGAAAAATGTCCTGTTGTGCTGGAAGCCATTTGGGGAGGTCTCTGATCTGAATGTGCAGAAGAATATTCACTGGGAATTCTGCTCGTACTCTTTGTTTTTCAAGTATCATCAGTGACTCTTAAACTCAGATCTACTCAGCTGTACGGTCTTCAGTGAATCATGAAGAACAGAATAAGAGCTCAAACAGAGCCCACTATAAAAGGAAGAGGAGGAAAAAACATCCACATTATGAAAAAAAAAAAAAGTCAATAAAATCAGGAGGACAGAAGAGTTTCTCTCCCTGCAGATTATTCCTGTGTGTCTGCAGAATTATCTGCCTGTTTTGACACAGAGAAAAGACAGATGTGCATCTTTTCCAGCCTGAAGGCACACATGCAGCCATGATAACAACATAGGTGGGAAAGAATTACAATGAGCTACAGCCATGAGCTAAAATGGTGCAAAACAAACAAATGAAAGAAGCAGGCACAGTTTCATTTATTTTTTTAAGGAGCACTGTAAGCAGAAGAGGAACAATATATAGCGACTCCACACAGCAAAAATTTCTCTTTGATTTTGTTTGACAGTTTGTTAAAGCTAAGATCTTGATCCAGGAGAAGATGGTAGTGGCTGCTTGAGCCTTGCAAAACTCAAAGTGAGACTTGATAGCTAAATGGTTTAAGAACTATTCTGGATTTGCTGAACAGGGCCAACTTCCACACATTGAAATACTCCCTGCTCTGAAGTATGGTGAAATTTTTTACTGTTGCAGCATTTGCAATACCCTGCTAGCTATGAGAAATGCCAGAGCTGTAAAAAGAGATGGTCAATGCTTGAAAATCTTTAGTTAGTCCTCTAACTAATAGTGATTTTTAGCAGTCATTTTTGTCACTGACTCAGAAAAAATTACAATTGTTCATTGTGCTTGCAAATAAAATCCTATCTAAATTTACAATATCAGACAGCAGAAGTACTACAGACTTGGCAGAGCACTCAGCAGTGCATGTGTACATTGCAACCTACTAGACAGTATCCTTGAATTCCTTTAGGTTTCAGGGGAGTTTGGAGTATCCCAAACATCAGAGCAGCCCTCATAATTTTGTAAGACCCAAGAGGATACCACCAGTCTTACAAAGAGTTGGTTAAAATTAGAATCCTCAGACTATCCACTAAAAACTAACTGTCTATCCTACAGTCACTATAAAATCTGTTTTCTTTGTAGGAAGACCTTGAGGGAAAAAAAAACAAAACCAAAAACATCACTTGCACCCTGCCTTTTAAAATTGATTTTTTAAATTGCTGTCTGGGATGGTGCAACAGAGGCACAAGCTATTGCTCAGGTGAAGTGTGGTATTGATAAAATGCAGTATTGATTTGGGGGATATCTACAGAAGTTTGAATGAAAACAGCAGACTCATAATTCGAACATGAAAGCAGCATAAACTTTTCGAATTATTCTGATCTGTCATATCTGTCAGACTGCAGTATATGACTTTGCCTTTGTATTATGTTGCTTTTCCTATAGCCCCAAAATTTGATTAGTTCACATAAAACCAACCAAACAGCAAAATCCTCCAAAGCCCAACCCTTTCATGCTTGATTTTGGCAGCAGCTGCAAATTTTAATAAGCAGTGATAACCAAGCAGTCATCAATGTTAATTGTAGGGTTAAGGCATAAAAATGTATTCAATGAGATGTTCTCATCTTATGAAATTGTGTGTGTTGGAGGAGGAGGAAAGACCACTTCTTTCTTGTGTGTGTCCCAGACTGGGGTTAGGGAAAGGGAATTATTATTGCATACCATCTTTTGTCTTGCAAACTTTGATCTGGTATATTATGATTCAACTCCATGCTACCATGCTTATTAAAAATGTTATAATGGATTTTTCCATGTTATTAGTACAAATGATTTCTGCAAGTGCCAAATCCCAAATCATTGGGTTTGATTTATTAATGAGTAGTTCAGTGTTGAAATCTTCTAAATGACATAAAAATAAACTGGGGATGAGATGGGACCTTGAGCAACCTGGTCTAGTGCGTGGTGTCCCTGCCCACAGTAAGGGTTTGGAACTAGATGATCTTAAGGTCCTTTCCAAACCAAACCAATCTATGATTCTGTGATTCTAAAAAGACAATGTTCGCCACAAAAATCATTAACAAATTCATAACAGAAACATGTGTTAAAATGAAGAATGTTGCACAAGTTGGCACCAAAGTTCCATAGTACTTAAAACTGACTGATTTCTGAATTAGATAGACTTGGGGAATTAATACATGATACCAGAAAAAAGTTGCAGAAAAATAAAAGGTTAAAAAGAACAATTTGTCAGAGCAAAAAAAAAAAAAAACAAACCAAACCACATACCTACGAAACTGTGTCTATTGCCTCAAATTAAAACCTGCCAGTAGACTAGACATGAGCAGTATTCTAAAGAAGTATGTAAGAATAATGGTAATACCTCTCCACATCCAAACAGAATTTACCCAGTAGTTTCAAAGCATGAAGAGCACAGGAATGCAAATCATGTGTAAACACATTTAGCCTATTGTTCAAACCACAGGAAAATAGATAGAGAATTTTTTAGACATTTAGCTCTTTTTTTTTTTCCCTTCACATTTTTCAGAAAGGATGCATGGAACTGCAGACCAATAATCTTTACGTCTGTTATGGGGTCAGTAGGTAAAATGAAAATAACAGAACTCAAAGTTGGGTGCTTGAGAAGGGCTACGCTTTCTGAGCATTGCAGCTTGCTTTGCTGAAGATTCATGACGGATACTGATAAAGGTAACTCAGGTACCATTTTTCTTCTAAGTCCTTTACCAAAGGTCCTAGACAAAATTCACATGAGTTAAGAAGATCCTCCTATGGACAAATGACTAGGTAACAGAGAATGGTCCTATAACCTCTTCCTGGAATGGATGAAGGACATGTGCAATACCTCAGGGATGTTTGTCAGGGCACAAGTTGTTAGCCAGGTCCCCAGAGGAATAGGATAAACGGTCAACCATGAGCTGACCAAGTTTGCTAAAGTGAAAAATTATGAATGACAACTAAAAATGAAATTGCCTCTGAAAGCACTTGAAGCTTTGGCAGACTACTTTCAAGTGAAATAATGCCTGTGGGACAAAATAATCAATTATATATGCTAGTTATACATGAAAATGTCCACATATGCTACTAGCATGCAGAATGGTAGTAGGGCTGCTATAGGTATTCCTTTGAAATTATCAGCTCAGTGTGCAGTAACAGTTAAAGAAATTAACGGAATATTACAGAGAAGAATAAAAAAGGAGAGAAAAGACACAGCCACGGAGAATATACTTGTGTACTGATCATTATGTGTAGTTCACTGTTTTTCAACATATATATTTATATGTAATGTAATTATTCTATTTATATTAAATAAATATTAATAATTTAATTACATTTTATTAAACTGCACATTTATAGGAAATAGATATTTTCAAAATATATATTTATGTATTCAAATATTAATCACAAATTACATATTTATGTATGCTATAAAAATTGTGAATATATAAGCACAATGGAACTAGAAAAAGGACACAGAAGTGAAATAAGGATAAACCTTACACGGACCATCTATGATAAAAGTAAAGATTAGATAAAGTAGGACACTAGCAAAGAGCTAATGATGATGTCAGAGATCTCAAATATAGAAGTAATGGGGAAAAGGGGCAATAACTTCCTGTTTCTCAGAGTGGGAATATTTTCCCACTCATAAGGAATCCGTAAAAATATTGCACCAATGGTTTAAAAATGAGATGTATTTCTTGTTTCATGAAGCGCACAGTTCATTGTGGAACTCATCCCATGAACTAAATATTGACAGAAGGGCAAATATAGCACAAAATGGACTTACAGAAAACCCTGAAGACTGGCTCATTTGAGTCATTAGACAGAAAAGTACAAATGCAACATGAGAATAAAGAAGGAGGGTCCACAAACACAGCATAACCTTAACCTTTTTCTTGCACTCTTTCTTTCAGTATCTGAAATCAGTTCCTCTCTGTAATAGAAACCTGAGTGAGGCAGGCTTTTTCCTTGACTTAATACAGAGGTTCTGATGTATTTATGACAGAATCACAGAATAGTTTGAGTTGGAAGGGACCTTCAAAGGTCATCTGGTCCACACCCCCTGCAATAAGCAGAGAAATAGCTAACCTATATCCAATTTGAAGGTGTGATTTTAATTTATTTTTTAAATACAAGATAGAGAGTAGAAAGAAAGCAAAATTTTATATATTTTAACTGAAATGCAAAGCAGATATAATAGTAACTCACAGTGAAACACCTGACAAATAACAGACCCAACGGAGAAGGAAAATCTGAATAATGCATTTGAACTAGTATTCATGCAAACAAGCAAATTAAATTAGGTATGGTCCGTCCACAAAGGCTCAAATTACTAAACTGACTGGAGGACAGCATTTATAGACAAAACATATTGATTAGGAGAATGATCGTGTTCTAAGAACTACTAATTGAAATTTTCATGAGACCGCACTTGGAGTACTGTTTGCAGTTCTGGTGTCTTCAATATAAGAAGGATACGGAGCTGTTGGAGCAAGTCCAGAGGAGGCCACGAGGATGATCAGGGGGCTGGAGCACCTCCCATACGCAGACAGGCTGAGAAAGCTGGAGCTGTTCAGCCTGGAGAAGAGAAGGCTTCATGGACGCCTCAGAGCAGCTTCTAGTATCTGAAAGGGGCCTATAAAGATGCTGGCTGTAATGATAGGACAAGGGGTAATATGTTCAAACTTAAACAGAGGAAATTTAGATTGAATATAAGGAGGAAGTTCTTTACTGTGAGGGTGGCGAGGCACTGGAACAGGTTGCCCAAAGAAGCGGTAAATGCTCCATCCCCGGCAGTGTTCAAGGCCAGATTGGACAGGGTCTTAGGTGAATTGTCTAGTGTGTGGTTTCCCTGCCCATGGCAGGGGGGTTGGAACTAGACAATCTTAAGGTCCTTTCCAACCCTAACTATTCTATGATTCTAAATAATTTATATTGAATAGAAAAAAAAAAAGTGGACATGAAATAGAATCTGTACATTGTTTTCAAAAACCCTGCTACATGGCTCTCCATAAATTTTACTATATTTACCAACAATTTTTCTGAACTTGTCACAAGATCTAGCCAAGATAAATAACGATTAGGTTTCTTTTCAGCCTGGTCATTACTTATGAGCTTGACCTAGACATTATGACAACAGCTATATAGTTTTTGGGAATCAGGAAATTAGAATAGGTGATTTCTATGATTACTGCAAAAACAAAGTATTGTATGCAAACAGAGGTCGATAAAAGCTGGTGACACAGACCATGTTACAGAAGTGCTTCCAGCTAAGACCAATATGCACTCTACAGACATGACCTCAAGACACGTATGTCAAGAACTAGTATTGTTTTACGATGAAAGGACTATATTGCAATAGTCTCCAAGATTAAACAAAGTGTTTTGGTCATTTCACCCTGATAACACAAAAATTGACTCAGTCACAACTAAACTTTTCTGTGTGCTCAACCTTAATTCTAGCTCATCTGCTTCTGGAGCCCCATCCGAACCCTGATCTGCCAGTACTTCCAAGACTAGATCCTTCAAAATTTCCTGCCTGACCTGCAGCCTTCTCCCACATACATGGCACAATCTCCTCTGGAAACCCTTGCCAGTGTCAGAAGTAAATTACAAAGAAGACTTGTACTGTCATCACTCCCTATCCTCATATGGTAATCTCTCTAAAATTCAACAGTGAGCCAGCCATGAACAGTAGGCTCTTGCTGCTAGAGAAGATTTGCATCTTTTGGCTTCTACTCTAACATGAGTATTGAAATAATTTCTCATTTTACTCTACAAGGTAAATCACTGTATGTTCCTTGTTCAGAAGTGATTATTTAATCCAACCCTGGCCCCAGTCTGACATGGCCCATGAACCTCTCTGCCAGCTGGCTGCCTGTACATGTATTATCTCCTGCTTGCCCCTGCAAATCCCAGGATGTTTAGTCCCAACCTTATTTTCCTTTGTTAACCTGTATTCTGATCAAATGCATTTTTCTTGCCAGCGGTTCCTGGCAGCGCTAGATCACAACAGAGATAAGAATTGTCTGGCTCACTCTAGAGCGCTGCATAACTCAGCATACATTTTTGAGGTCTATTTTATGACTTTTTGGACAACTGGTGGTAAAAATCCTAATCTGAGCTGTAATTGCTCACAGGAACACAGTCTGCACCATTTTTAAATCAGTCAGCAGTACCCTCAGCCACCAGCACAAAAAAAAAATAACCAGTCTTTTCTGACAGTCGCCCTTAATCAAAGTTTGTCAGCCCTAGCACTACAAAAGACAGCATCAATACAAATCCAATCCTAATTCAAATACCTCTGACAGCCTCCAGAGAAACATTTATCCAACCCAGCCCTATACATCCTTGATGCAAAGCTGTCGGCTCATGTAGGTCCTATGAACAAACCTTCATCATGATACAAGGGATTGAAAATCAACATAAACCTAATTTAGACTAGTCTATATCTTGGCCAACGGTGGCTTTTCCTCCAACCCAAGTTTGTTCAACACCCTTTTCTAGACCTTCCCTTAAATTCACTGGTCTTTGCCGACTCACACCTCAGCCACAGAGCTAGGACCCCAGCTATGCAAAAAGCACAGCATGTAAAGCAAAACCTAACAGGCTGTGCTTTGCCAGCCATAACCCTTCCCTGGCAATTCCTACCAGCCGTTTCAGTGAGCCTGTTGTCATTCATATTTGCAGTTCTAATTGCTTTAGACAGTCAACCAGTGCTGACTGTAAGCATTACATTATCCTGTATAGACCCAGATGACAGTACTGATTCATCCTGCTTGGAGGAGTGCAAACGTATGCAGTGAAACAAGTACTCAAGGTTTCTCTACATTGTGTCTGAAATGGACATCACTGACAGAAGAGACTTTTTAACACAGGCAGGCGAATATGTGACCTCGGCAACACAGCAGATTAGTGGCAGCTCTGCCAATAAAGGACAAGGCCCCCTGTGTGATATTACTGCCCTGTTCTGTAGAGCGCAGTGTCAGCCAGAAAGACTTTCAAGTGAAACTGACCTTCATTTCACCAGGATTTCATCAAACATAACATTCTTTTCTGTTAGACACAAGGTGTTTCTATTTACATGAATCTGAATTTTGTATTAAAACCTCAAACTAGAGAAATATTCAGGATTTAGGAACAAATTTCAAGTGAAATTTAAGTTTGCTGGCTTTTTTTCCAGGTGTTCTGCCTTTCCAACATTGTAAGTTTATAATGGGGATATAGAATTGTCAAACTATGAATATAAAAACTCCAGTTCTTCTTTTGAGATAACATCTTAATTTTTTAAAATGAGAGCTGTTTTACTGAATTTTTTTTTCTATTTACATATCTTGTGAAAAGATTGCCAAGAGTTTAGCACACAAGGAATGTACCACTGACTATTACAAAGTCAAGAAATATAGCAATTATACAACTCAGCTCATATAGAAACAGCATGAGGTTTCTTAATGCAATTTTAAAGCACTCCATGTCACCAATAAAGAAACTCAAATGTCAAGTCCTACATGGATTTTCTACTTCTGAAATATATCCAGGTGTCTAACTTGACATCTTTGAATAAGAGCATTCAGAGCCAATTGAAAGTCATTGAAGCAGTCATTTTGGAGACAATGATCCCAAAATTATAGTTTTGCTACACCTACAAGTTCATTTACATCTGTTTCCATAAAAACTGCCTTGTCCCAGGAAATCAAATCTGGACATCCAGGAAGATCCCACTCCATAAGGAAAACTTGCTAATACCACAGAAAAGCCTTTAATTTAATTTTTTAAAGAAAAGTACTTCACCTTCACAAGCTGACGGCTATAGAAAGGATGGAAAGTAGTTGACAAGCCTGACATAACTGAGAGATAGGCATGCATTTTGTTTGGTTCTCCTGTATTAGTCTTTTTTGTATGTACACTTCGATATATAAAAAAAAAATTAACAAATAAAATATTCAGAAGCTAAAAAATTTTGTTAAAAAAAAATAAATAGCTTAGAATATCTTTGTTGCATGCTAGTCTGACTTTCAAAAGGTGCACGCACACAACAGAACTAGTAAAATAGTTTACTCTCCACTCGGCAGTGGCTGTTCTGCCTGTGCCTAATCCAGCTTGCCCTCTCATGTTTGCCATGCAGTCATCATGCAAGTAGGGTACTACCTTTAGTTTAACCAGTAGTTCTTACCTTGCTAGATAGAGAAGAAAATGCAAGGACCAAGTGATAAAGATTTTTTCCCTGTTTTAAAAGATAACAGTGGAAAAAACAGAAACACAGCCCAACCCTGCTGTTACCATTTCAGGGCCACTGGTATAAATGACCATCTGTCCCCAAAGGTATGTTCTAATGAACCAGGCTACCTTGCATTCATAGACAGCACAAATAATATAAAGTGAGCAACACTGATTACATCGCACTGATGTACATCATCTGTAATATAGGTAAAAGTGGTTCAGGCACTTTGAATTGACCAGCATTTGTTTTATTAAGGCATTTGCATTCTGACCTTCAAAGAGAAGGGAATGCATTCTTCAGGTCAGGCTTCTCCTTGTGAACCAGCCCTGATAATGTCTGCTTGCATTTTGTGCTGCTAACTTACCAAGATTGGTAAGGGACAGTCTATAGGGCTCTGCTACTTCCCAAGCTAACCCATTTCAGCCCAGACCAGCTTAACCCAACCCTATCATGTATTGCATTTTCCAGTTTATTGTTCAAAATTCTAGCTGCCAGCAGCTCTAGGTTAAACCAAATGTCATCCTGCCTCTGGGGCCCATAGTGAAAAATGTATGTAGTCCTGGAAATGAGGCAGGTTTTACAGTTTTACAGCTGAAATCCTTCAGGTTCCTTGGATCTACTGGAAAAGAGTTTGTTTTATTATAATTCCCAAATGTTCGGTTTTGTATGTGTGTTTTCCCACAGAATGCGTGTATTGCTTCCAGCAATGTGTTTTATATTACCTGGAAGAATAGAAATGCTTTAATGGGAGGAAACAATCTTACTCTTATTGCCAGTGCAACACAAAGCAGAACTTCAAAATGACACCATGACTTCTCAAGCAAAGTCATTCCATTTATTTTTGAGCTTGGGGACCTCATTCTCCACTCCCTTACAGTCTTCTGTGCAGTAACACTAATATAAACCCCAGAAATTATGGGACAAAGACACCAACTTTCTTTCTTTTTACTTGTCACAGAAGAAGCAAGCTGCATGTCCCTGATTTATATGTACCTCAGTAGCACATACAGAAAGCATCTGCCTTCTGTTGTAATGAGTTCATCTTTCCTCTGCAGGGCACACATAGGATATGCCTTTCTTGGCATAAACTCAGTCTTTTTTCCCAAGGAGTGTTATCAGATATTTAGCTATAAAGAATTCACATACAGTTCAAGATCTAGGATTTCTGGTAAATGTCTACTGGAAAATGAAGGTCTAGGAAAATCTCTTTAATCATCCTAATACATCTTGTTTTACTTTTTGTTGCTATAAGAGGTCAATGACCAATGACCCTTACCTTGATAGTGAAATCTGCAGCGAGAGGCCCAGGTATTCTTAATATCTCCTTGTCAGGTAACTTCTGGAAGTTGATGCTAGAATTCTCCACAAGGAAGGAGCCTGTGGAGCTGAGGCTATTTTCACTCTTCACACCTTGGAGAGACTTGGTTTCCAAATCTGACAAATGCAAACATATTAACTGGGAACTAGACCACTATAATATGTAGTAAGAGCAGAAAAAAGCCCCAATACAAAATAGGAGCAGTAAAGATTTGCCTCCTAAATTAGTGATAATGCAACTTTTGTTCTTTCCCACAGTTCATTCACATTCCTATACTTTCATGTTCATTATTTCTTCTCCATCTGCTTTTTGGCTTTTTCCAACCCTTAGTTTCTAGATCCACGTTCACGTTCCCACTAATAGGTCATGTTTTTACTTTCTTCCAGACATATTAATCCATTCCTAGTTAGGCATATTTGCAGTTATTTAACTGACTCTTAGTAAGTCACTGTCCTATGTGGAGCATGACTCAGACCTTCACCCACGAGAGCTGGCTGTGTTAAGTTGCTGTTCTCTCTCTCAGTTCAAAGATCAGTCGCTAACTACGTGTTGCTGTGGGAGACAATTAACTGAAAGCAAGACAGCCAGGAAAGAAAATCAGTATGACTGCAATAATTTCCTCTTCTCCAGAAATAGTTTGATCCATTCCAGCAGAATAGGGAGTGCTGAAGTCTCCTGAGCTCTCCCTCTGTATCTCTCTGCATCCACAGATCCCCAAAAGTGGTCATTAATTAAGATACTGCTTTGTGGCAGTTACTTTTGATTGCTAAATCATAAAAAAATATTAAATAATTTATTAAATAAAAATAAACTGTTGAAAAATAGATCTGTTCCATCATCTAGCCAACCTCCCCACCAACTCCAAATTCTGCTATACAGCATGTTCACCGGAGACCGATTTCTGGTAGTTATTTCAAAATGACAACACATTTCATCATCAAGGACTGCAAAACTAATGCTTTCACATGTGTCTGTGAAATTATGCATAAAATCTCCCACACAGAGAGGAAACTAAGGCAAAATCTTAATTAGATGTGGGCATACTATTAATCTGTGATGGAATAACTGTTTCAGAGACAGTAAGTGGGAAAAATGTTTTTAATAATTGCAGTAATGAGACTGTTTTTCAGGATGGCTTATGGGAATTATTTCATGAAGGAAGTTGCTGAAGCAGTACACTAAGAATTTGCTCCATATTAATGAATTCTTTCATTTTCAGTGACACTAGTTTCCTCCTTTGTGATGCACTTGGCCATATATTTATTTCTGGACAAGACTGCATGCACTGGGGATAAAGATGGTTTTAAGAATTGTCTATGTATAATCGGCCTCCTGTTAACTTCTCCCACAATCAAAGTTCATAAGGTGAAATACTCCCTCCCACTCAACTTATTTTATCTCATACATATATCAAATCCTTTGATGGGTGAACAGAAAGATTCATGGAGACATCTGAAACAAGAAAGATATATTTGGAGTTATTAATGTTTACACAGAGCAGTTAATCTAAATCTCAACCAGTGTTTGGGGCAGACCTCACGCATTCAAATCTTTTTGTTGTAAAATGTGATATGGCCTGAGTGAAGACAGCTTTAGATTTATCTCTCCTGCTAAAAATCTGATTTCTCTCTAACCTGTCTTATAGCTCAGTTTCACTGGAAAAATAATAAAAGTATGAAATTTTTCCAACTTGGAAGAAAGCATCTATACTGGGAAAGAAGACAGGAGAGAAAGGAAGAGTGCAAATCATTTACTGGGAAAGTAATAACAATCGTTTTAGAGCATCCCAGAAATACCCAAAGTGCCACTTAAAAACTGAAGTGCAGGCAGCATTTGAACTTGTAAGAAAAACATAATATATATTTTTCTTAGTGTACAACCTGTAATTTGCTGGTCTTTATTCATAGCCCTAAATCTAAAGGACCATTAAAAGATTATGGCATGCCCACTGTTTTCTCAACGCAAGCAGTGAGCTACAGAACAGAACTGATAAACCTACCCTCATTTTGCCACTCAGTAGAAGCTCTTTGGATGAAAGAAATCTGGAGAGGGTGGGAATAGTTTGGTATTTCACCTCCTTGTTGACACTAATGCTTTTATTTATACTGACAAGCTTAAAGGACTCTAACCGGTCCCTGCTACAGGAAACTCCTATTATGTTTGGAAAAGGAAAACAGGAAACCTACTTATCTTACAATAATTTGTGCTTCTAAGAGGTTGTGAAGTACAGTTTGTGTCTTTCCTGGCAGTTAATCCCATTTACCAACACTGTAGTGTTCATTTGCTGCTGCTGAAATAAGGAGCAGTTTGTGAGCAGCTACTGCATTAAAAAGTCAGAGAGATGGATGCACAGAGTTTCTATTAATGAAAGAAATGAATGTGCCTTCAGCTCTCCTGGAGCATTCTCAAATCCTGCAACCCTTCACACGGAGAAAAGGTATACACAACTGCTGGGATAGAGAGCTCCCTGTTAGACAAAGCAGGCAAGTGTTATATCTACAAAGTGGTGAGCTATCAGCACTCATTGGTCTTAACTCTAGCAATAGGCAATATCACTACTAAGGAGTAGGGTTTGTCTTTTGCATACTTTTTCTGATCAAATTTGTATGTGCGTATGCATGCATTTGTGTCCCTCTACGGAGTAAGAGAGATTATCGAAACAGAAACATATGTTAAAGACATGAGCAGCTTGATGGTTAAGCTCAGCTGCAGGGAAGATTATACTTCACTGTTCTCAATATTTCTTCACTCAGTAGGATATACTTTATTAACTTGTAACAAAAGCACTTGGCACCAAGTGAGCCAGTCGAAGGATAAACAAATAGAAATGACTGAGAAGTTATGTAGGGGCAAATGATTCTGCAATGTTGGCTAAGCTCTGCTCTGAAGAGTGTGTAATACTGATGTAACTGGGCCTTGGAGAGCCTCTGAGGGCAGGACTCATCTCTGTGTTAAAATCAGTGATCTGAGAGAGGGAAATCAGATACCACAGTGAACACAGAACACTGCAGGTTAGCAAGACTTTCATAAACAAATGTACACTAACTTCTACTTACATAAATGATCTGGTCCTTTCAGCATGAGGCGAATTTGCCTGCTTCCATAGGGAATAGTAACCACTGTATCGTCCGCTGGGGGAAGGCAAAAATGCATGGAGTAAACAAGCAAAGAAATTCTCATCTGATTTCAAACAAGCAGTGAAATAGGTGCTTACAAGTCAGTCAAAAGCAAAGCTTTTAGACCAATTAAACAACTCTATGAATTATGAGAGAACATCACAAATCTGTAAAAGACCTCCTTAAATGTGATAAGAACCTTCTACTGGGAAAAACCCAAACCTGTTGGTTTTCTTTATTCTCAACTCCTTCACAATCATTTCTGGATTTCAATCTCAATAGCTTTCTATTTCACCATGGGTCCACTTAAACCTCCTCCATGACTTTTGAATTGATGTTTGTAGTGAAGTAGAGAAGCGTAAGCCTATTCTGATGTTAAACCAGAAGCGCCCATTCCTTCATTTGACTCTTTCCCAGTTGAACCCTACAGCTTTGTCACAACCCTGCCCGTGCCTTGTGATGATCTCTCATTTCCCTCAGGTATGCCTTCCCTCTCTTAACTTTTATTTTAATGTTTTGAAGTACTATAATTCTCCTTCCCTTTCCACACCATGAACAGAAAGTCCCTTGAAAAACAGAAGCCCATTAGACTGTAAACAGGTCTTAGAGAAGGATTTTGCACCTGTGAAGCCCTTGGAAGTTTTGTCAATGGGATTTAAATTGCGGTATGAATTAGAATGTAGTTCACACGCTGCTGTGAAAGTTGGTTTGGTCAGCAATTCTAAAGAGACAGCAACCTCAGTAATTTCCCAAAGGGAGACAGGAAAGAAAGGTGTGGATAGATGCTAGAAAATGTTCCTAATTCTCTGCCTGGGTTGTGGAGTTAGTGCCTAGAGAACACTGATCTAGACTAACCAACAAGCCTAGGTTCTTCATTCACCTTTCCCGATCCTTTTTGCCATCTTCTCCTATAGTTAGAAGTTGGAAAAGAAAAAGTGTGCATGCCTAACAGGATTTTTTTTTTGGGGGGAGGTGATAAACATGAGAGGAATGAAGCCCCTTTTACTATCTGTTTATTATTGTTGCTCACACCTGTGTCATGTAATGACTGCAAGCAAGCAAGAACTATAGCTCTATTCCCAAAGCAATGTGTTGCTTTGTCACATAAGTCTAACTCAGCCCATAAAAACATATTATCTTTCATCCAAACATATGAGAAGGGGCCTTAAGTTTCTGACCAGACCAAGCTGGCGTAACTGTTCCAGCCTAGCTAGATCAGCATTCTTAATTACCAACAAAATAGTTCTTAATGTTGTCATTTTATATCAAAAATGGAGACAACAGAAAAATGAAAAACTACATGAAACAGGGACTTCTAAAACCCACTTTCATTCATTCAATCCTATGTCTTGAAAATGTATATATAACCCCTTTAAGTTTTAAATTCAGTCAAGTGCCATAGGAATTTCTGCCATTTTTATATTGGAGAGCTTTATGGGATAAAATAGCCATACTTTGTGAACTCTTCATATCCTAGAAGTGAAGGGGTAAATGTAGGCAGTCTAATAAATCTCTGAATGTCACAAGAATTGCATAGAGATGAAGCCCAGGCTCTTCTGAGCTTCATCACCTTTTTCAAAATCTGATGGGAGAGGTTTCCTCAATCTATCCAGAAACTTCAGCATCTCCTAAGACTTGTGTAACACTGGGCCTCAACTCTATTCAGCATACATTCTACTTATACACATCTTGAATATCACATTAATTGGCCAAGGTAGACATCCTTCATTTTTACACAGAATTCAAATTTTCCTTTTGAAAAGACAAATATTTAAGTCTTACAAAATCTATTAAATATTGCTATTCTAATGCTGATTTTATTGGTACTATTCTGACAATCACATTTTGGGAAAAAAATCCATGCGTATGACACACCATTTTGCTGCATAATATATACATCATGTCTATTGGAATGAGCTTGGCAAAAAATGGTAACTTACATTTTTCAAAAAATATTAATGGTCTTTTTACAAGTCTTATTTAAAGACAGTCCCATGTCATTATTATATTTGACTGTCTCTCAGCTATGAGCTCTGTGCTGGAGAGTTAATCATTCACTGATATGTCAAAGACAGTTTAAATCATGCAACCTTGTATACTATATATTTGTAGTATGTCTCTTCTGCTCCAGGGTATTTCTGGGACTATATTTCACCTGATTTTGTCATTTCTCTCCATTTGAAATCGTGGCACACTTTGTGCAATATGTAAATCTCAGTGGGATTTGTGCTTATCACAGTGCTTCCTGCTTTTACAAGCAGAAGCAGTAGGGACTGAAGGATGATTTCCTGAGGTTAACAGTGATAAGAAGGAGACATTTCCTGTGAAGAGACATGTGGAATTAAGCATGGTAATATTTAGTCACAGCTCCTTCCAACAATAAGCAAACAGGCAGATTGTGGGGCAGCTGTGTGATGCACTCTGAAGAAAAGGCACAAAGTGTATTAATGGGTGGTTGATTTCTCTCAGGGATGCACACGGTGGTGAGGGAGACTCACACATAACTGAAAGAACAATGGCCCAGGTCTGTGAAGAAAGTGCAAAAATTAAGGTAAAGGTTATATGTCAGGTACACATATCAGATTCCCATGAGAGATAAGTTTCTTCTGGTTTTGGATTTTGAATATGGATGTTGTCCAAATGGTCTGTCAGTTTTCATGATGAAAAATGGAGTTGTTTCTATTTCCCTGTTACTACTAATATTCAACTGAAATCTGGAAAAGCATCTGGTTTTGAAAACCGTGGCAATCTGACTACTAACCAGATAAATATCTATTCTGTCTCAGCATAGCAATTTCTATAAATCTTTTTCAAATGTAATTTACTCCAGTAGTCAATCCTTTTTTTTAGTGAAATACTAGCTTTTCACAAGGTGATCAGCAGACTTCACCCACCACTGTGGGATAAACTCTTCAGCTCCCCACTGAATAGAGAAGCATGCTTAAATATAGCTTATCTCCATAGGAAGATATATACACTTTTTCCAAAAGGAGATATGATAAAAAGGAAAGATTCGCTTTTTGCAGGCTTAAAAAGACTGAAACACCCAAGCTTAGTACTGAGAGAAAAGGATCTTTCTGGATTTTTTATTTTTTTTTTTAATAGAAACAAGAGCATAGACACAGGTGCTTACTTTTTCACAAGAATGCAGGAAAAAATTCAACATTACTTTGCCTCCTGCTCTGCTATGCCTCTCTTTCTGAGGCCACTGGGAGAGATATATACTGTTATACATACTGAGGAAGCTGTTCCCATAGCAAGTGTTAAGTGTTTAAAAGCTCTATGAATTTCTTTCTGGTAATATCCTTCTCCTATGCTTCTATCCTGTTCGCATAAACAGCATGGAGAAGTGAACTGGATAATGCCACCAAGAGAAAATGAATTGAGTTTGATGAGTTCAACCCTGTATCTGGGATGGTTTTGAAATATAAGCAACTTAGAAATTATTGGGAAAGCACTGGAATAAAGGTCACTGTCCAGTTTCCTTCGCGCAGTGCTCAAACTTGAATGCTGTGCACTGTCAGGCAAACAAAAATTCCAAGTGAGTCCACAGAACACCTCTGCTGATATCTGGTCACTGCTGCACATGCCTGTTCTAATTTTTCTTATGTTCCATGGCAGTCTGGCTCACATAGACTTTTAATACCTTGTTCACACCATGGACAAAATATGACATTAATTCTTGAGAAACGAGGATTATTTTGTAGAGATAGCTGGGAATTAAGCTATTGACTAGACAAATATAAACCAGTCATTCCGGCAAGTATATCAGGCTCTGACCCCAGATATGCTAATGTAGCTACATTTACAGTGACAAAATTAGCAAGATGCTGACGAAGTGCCAAAGTGACAGATATTTAAACAACCCTGAGGAAGATTAATGCAGAAAATAAACACAGAGTAGATTTTTAAAAGCTTTTCAAAATTTAAAATGTCAAAGTTTCACAGCATGTATATAAACTATTCTATGATTTTATAAACTGGAAGCAAAACACAAAAAGAGTTCATATTAATTCATACATGTGAAGGAGATCCATAAGTGTGCCTTTAAAACTGTAAAAAGCTAATTTAAAGGAGCATTTACTTTTGATATATTTGAAATTCGTACTGTGTTGCTTAACTACATGTATGTCTACAGCAGGGGAGAGAATAATGCCACATGGTTTATACAAAGTGCATGCAAAATCTGATTAGCTACTTCAGTTCTGTATAACAATTATTGGCATGCAAATATGTTTAAACTATCCATTCTCTGACTTTTTTTTTTCACATTTGTCTCACTCTAATAAAATGCTTTCTGCCATCTGCTCTTCTACCTATATAACATTCTACCTATATGACACTAATAGCAAACCATTCAACGTAAAGACTATATTTTATTAAAATTTTAGTACTGTGCATAATATTCAGTATCTTTATCCTCAGTAGAAGAGAGAGGAGAGCCTTTTTACCACAAAGCAACTGAAAAGCAATGAATTATTCTTACAGGAAGACATATTTGCCAAGAAAGTTCACAAATACTGTGATCTCTCAAGCAGCCTGGAGATTTCTGAGTCAATTCACATTGCAGAAACAGTAACAATGAGGTGAAATTCCATTCCTAAATCTTTGTGAAATATTTCCTTTTCCCTCTAATGTGTAGTTCTGCCTGAGCAATGGAACTCTTATGAGAATTATCTCTCCCTCCTTTCTTCTTTCCCTGCCTCTCTGCCTCCCTGCCTCCCTCACTCTCTCCTTCCTTCTATTTTTCCTTCCTGTCTTTTTACCCTTCCTTCAAACTGCTGAAACATACCCCATCTCTCCTCCCAAAACTATAGCTCCCTCTGTGGCGCTGTAACCAAGGTGAAAAGCCCACCTGGAGTCCAGGATACACTAACCCTGTCACTGGGGCACACTAATGCTCTTTACCAGTCTGAGTTGAAGCTGCTCCAGAGAGTGTGCAGGAAAGCCCGTATCTGTCTGTACCTATCCATGTAGCCACCTCCCGCGGACTCAGGCACCTCAGCCCACCCCAGGATTGAGTCACTACACTCAGCATGCAGCAGGCATGCTGTGGGCAGAGGTCTGGGAGGGAACACTCTGCCACCATCCCCCCGGGGTGCCCCACTGCTGGAGAGCAACACAAACCACTGTTCAGAGCAGTGTTGGCTGTGCCCTATAGCTAGCCAGCTGTACAGCCAGACCAGAGTGAGTAGAGGCAACTCTTCTCATTCTGCAGCTCCTCACAAGCAACTAGCTAACAGAGATGGGAAATTTATTGGTGGCACCTTCCCACAATCCTCTGACCACCCCCACAGCCAGAGCTGTAGTCTGAGCAAGCCTAATTTAACCCACGAGAGAAGAAACAGTGGGGACAAGATGACTGACCATGACCATGCAATTGCCTGAGAAAGAGTGAAGTGTAGCTTGCAAGAAATGCGTATTTCACTAAGAGGGGAAGACGGCCCTTGACCAGAAGGAACAGCTTACGTTTATTTGCTGAGAGCTGGGACTTATACTGGCCTCGAACCAGTCGGCAGGTGGTCCCATCACCATTGCAGACCCCACAGTTGTCTTCCTTGACAGCACTTCCCAGCTGATGGTCACAGCCAACGATCTGGCAAGAAAGAAAGATGTGCAGTTCAACGTGAGCACCTACTGACTGACTGCTCAATCCATCTCTGCAACTAATTGCCACCAAATTTCTCTCTAGGCATCTCTAGATGGCTGTAAAGTGCCTTAGCAATGAAAGAGGCTGAACAAATTCAGCTGGGAGTTTGAACTGGATTCAGATGTAAGATAGCGAGCGGGTTAGTACTCAAGGGCTTTTGCAGTCCAGGGGAAGAAGAGTACTGTTGGAGATTGCTTTTTAGGACATTGTGAACATTTATTGGACAGACACCAAAAAAATTTTCACTTATTATAGTTTCAAAAAGAAAAATGCTTGAGATAAATAACAGAGATACAAAGCAGACAGATAGATAAAAATAAAGAGCAGCATAGATAAATGGCAACATGGCTGAGATCTCAGTGAAATTTTACCTGCTCTGCAGTTAGGAAAACCATGTGGTTTTAATTATGTTTGACAATAATCCTATTCCACACTATCACTGCCTGTGTTCTGACTTTGTTAAAGATCTGATATATAGGAAGGAATGGTTAAAACAAAGAACTGAAAGTCAGAAGTACAATTATCTGCTCTGAAACTGGCTTTACGCTTATATGTAAATAGTTCAGTTCAAAACTTTAAAAGTTGAACGGATAACTAGGCTTCTCAGTTTGCAAAAAAAAAAAATATAGTTCTAAGGAGAATAAAATATAAATTTAAAATTAAATGCATTTAAAATTAAAGAAATGGAATATAAATTTATTTGGCATGGTGCTAAATGTAGGCCTTTTGTTCGAACTTTGATTTCTGGATCCAAGTTATGAATTTTGCACATAAATAATTGAAAACCAAGAAATTTAGCAAGTCCATACAATGTTATAATTACCTTCATACATACTGGAAAATAAAAGGCTTTCTAACATTCTGGCATACACAGTAAGTAATGAAAAAATATTTGTGTATAAATTCTACTTCTGAGGATTTTGCTCTAGGACTCCAAGCCAAAGTATATATAAACACAGGGAATTTTAAATAATGTGCTTATTTCAGTTTTAAATTTTCTGCTTCTGTGAGTTTCAGTTATATCAGGGAGCTGAGTCCTAGAAACTGATAAGAGCAAATAGAGTACTTACCATGCAGAGTCATACAAGCTGCATATGTAACTTGCCTACTTAAATATTGAGACCAATATTACTTATTTGTGCAAATCTAGTGTGCAGAGCTGCAGATCTCTGCTAGGGTGAGATGTACTTCTGGGTTTGACACTTCCTGTTCACTTGCCTGTGAAAACGTAGGCTTTGATTAATATTCAGTGTTTACTTTTAGCAATTTAATACCCATTTCTAACATCATTATTTTGCTAGTGGCACAATAGCACTTTCTTTGGTTATCTGTTGTGTTGATAGTATAATAAATTTAATTTAAATCATTATAGGCTTAGTTTCAGGCTTGATGAAAGCTACCATCAAAATTCTTTGACTTTAGCCACTTCTACTGGGTCAGAACTGGGTCAGTCTTCAATGCTTCTGCATTATATTACAATGTCTCCAGGGGAATTAATGTGGGTGAATGGAGTAATGGTCATGCATAAATGATACATTTCCCTGAAAACCTAGTCATATCAAGACTAAAAAAGACATTTTATCATGTTAGAAATACCACTACAATAATGGTTAGATAGCTGAAGCAGTTAAGATTATCTTGACTGTGACTACTCCCTCCATACAGAGCTTCCAAGTACAGACGTATAAATTATATCACTGATACCATGTAAAATTTAGGCCTGTTTTTTTCTGAATAAGAATACCCCAACAGAAGCTGGTATACAGAGACTGGTTTCCCATAACATTCATGAATATCTTTGTATAGACAAGATGTGAAAAAAAGTCACCTGCATGATCTGAAAACAGTATGACATAATGCCTATAAATCAGCTTTATTTCCTTCAGTATATTACAGCTTACTAGCACCCACAGTGAGAAAGGTCTTGCTGAGGCACCAAGGCATCAGAGGAAAAGCTGGAATTCCCTTTTATATCTGCTCATAACATATTTTATATTCACTCAGCAATTCAGTCCAGAGTTGTATACAAATATGTATGCCTTCGCCTATTTTGAGAACACATGAACTGCCTGGATATGAAAAGGGCTGAATCTTAAATCCAGGTATGAGGCCACCAATTTCAAAGCCAGCCTTCACTACTTTAAAGCCTTTTTAACTTTATGAATCATTAGCTAACATGTTGCCATAGGCTGTAGTCTGATTAAAATTAACTTATAAATTGAGTAACTAGGAGCTAAATCACAACTTGTAGAGGAAACTGCCAGGAAAATCTCAGGTGTGAAAGGAAGTTATATTGAGGTTCATTGCTCGTTTTGAGTAGGACACCCATTGCCAGTGTATAGTATAAAGATATTTCTTTTGCTGAAATGGAAGTATGAGCAAAATGGAGACCTCTTATGAACACCAAAACTTACGTGGTAAGAACAAAGTATATTTTAATCTTCCTGCACTTGGTAGTCTCTCAGATCATTTTATGCTATTAGAGATTTTAATGAAATTAATTAAATTTCCTATTTCTCCCCAAGGTTTTTGCAGAGCTTTTTGCTCTTTCTCATAAAAAAAAAAAAAAAACAAAAAAAACCAGAAAAAACCAAACCCAAAAAACCTTATGAATGATTAATCAACTCCTGAAATAAAAAAATGTTCCCAAGATCACTGGTGGTATTTTTTTTTTCTCTTCACTACCTAGGGAAATACTTCTTCCATCTTTTTGGGGTAAATACATTTAGTGAAAGGTTGGTAGTGTTTGCAATGGAGTCACTGATTCTTTAAAATGAAAATCACTACTCTAAATCTCTTATATTACTTTGTAGTAGCTCTTAGTTGGAAACATTATGTAGGCTGGAGCCTTATGAAAGTAAAAGATCAGAAAAGGAAATATAAAAGTGCTCCTGAAAAAAATATGCAGTTACGAGAATAGTAACTTATGTCTCTATGAGCAGTAGAAACATGTTTTACTGAGTTCAGAATACATAATTTCCCTTATATTGTTTTCCCTCTCCTTCAAGGCTGTAGAGAACTACTGCAAAAGATGAACATGTGGGTGAAAATATGTCACCATCCCCCCAGAAATCTGCACAGAGTTAGCAAGGAACAGGAAGGCAGAATTTTTTTTTCAGCATTCACCTGAAAAATGCATGAAACATGGATAGGAGGTTTTGGAATGCCTGTTACCAGGGATGCCGAAGATGTGACACTCTAGAGGAGACCCAGCTATCAGGAAAAGTAGATTCGCTTATACTGCAGAGCTAGAAAAGCCTGCAGAGACTCTGACCTACGGGCATACTCATCTGACTGGGGGTGGTCAGGGACTAGTCATGAAAGCATCACGGAAGGAATTGCTTCATCAGCTTGCTAAGCAAAGGAGTGAATAGGGATATTGTATCTCTAACGTAGAGCTCAGAATAATGGTTTGGTGGACACAGTTTGAAACAAAATAGTGACATCTTTGAATCAGAGGTATAGGGAATATTTCACTCTTTGTAAGGCTTTGAAATGTCAGCTCCTCATTTTGGCTTGAAACTAGAACCAATGTTGAAATTCTGAAGTTTCTGTGGGATGGAAACTTCCTTTTCCAATGCATTCTTGTCCTGATCTTAATTTATCCTGGGGGGCTTAGGGAGATGAAGTCTTTTTCAATCCATAAAGGCCTGGGAAGGGAGCTCCCAACAGGAACAAAAAATGGATTACTGCAACAAATTGTGCCTAGAAATGTTCTTAAGTAAGCAGTTTTATATTCATTTCTCTTGCATGTTAAGCCTCCTCCCCTTAAAGCAGGCTAATGAAGCACAGACTTTCCACACTGAGATCTTTTGAGTTTCAAATTGCTGAAGTGCGGTCAGAGGCTTGACCTGCAGATTGTTACCACACGAAATGTCAGAAGCAGCTTCACTAAGTTGCCTGACAATCTAATCCAAACCCCATTAAAATCTAGAAAATGAATTTATAAGTTCAATAGGTTTTGGATAAAGCTCTTGCATATTTCTAAAGCTGTGCCTGTGAAGCTTGGTGCTATTGTGGGTGAATACCATTATACCAGTAAAGGAAGATCATGCAGACCTCTGGAGATCTCAGTATATGGAAGATGTCACACATCCAGTACCAGGAAATCACAGGTAAGTACCAACTCCCTGGCCTTCTTTGCCATCTCTAAAATGAGTTGATTTTTTTATTCTTTTTACTGGTTTAGCATAAAAAGTTGGTAACAAAAAGCCAGAATAATAGCAGCTAATCCCTATTTGGACAAGCCTGAATTGTTTTCTGGCATAATATACTACAGTTCTGCTCAGAGGTAAAGATTCCATATTATATTTTAGGCTGAAATCCCACACTTCATGCTGACTCTGATTCCCACCCCCCAAAACACTTTTACTCCACTGACAGCCAATGAGTTGGGCAAACAGAAAAATAAGGATATTCCTGACTGAATACATTTGCAAAATAATCTTTACAGGACACTGCAAGAAAAAAGACATTCATCAAGTTAACAGAGCAACTGTTCATGTATAGTTTAAAAGCATTAAGTTAATAAAAGTCCCACAACAGGAGCTGGAACTAACTTACTGAATGCGTGCTTGAATGTTATGTATGTATGTGTTCCCCTTGAACTCTGGCTCAGTTTAGCAGATTTTTCCAGAAATAAAACTGGACCAGCAATGACAGGTTTTGCTTTAGCCCTGCTAGCCTAGAAATGCCCTGAAGTAAGAAGTTTTCATAATAATTTCTATTCAGTATTAAGAAACTCTGGGCAGGAAATAATGTAATAAAGCAAGCTTGCAAATCTAGCCAATTATAAATAAATTTCTCTGTTTTCAAAGGGCACGTCTGCAGTTCAAACACAAGAAGTTCTGAGAATCCGAGAAAAACAAAGTTGCCCTTCACACATATACCAGTCTGGGGCTCAATCTGGGACTTGCGTTGATGGTCACTACTCAGCTAAAGAAAGTTTTGGATCAGAGCCACTGTTTCAACTGGGTCCAAAATCCTGTATTATAATCAGGACGAAGAGTTGTTGTACGCTTAAATTACTGTGGAGAGAACAAGCTATGAGCTGTACAGCAAACTGGAACTGGATTGGTGTCTGTGATGAAAGGACTCGCAACCCCTGCCGAAGTGATATCTGCCCTTCAGCCCACTGACACCTTATAAGAGTTCACAGCCACAGCATTTTTTTGGCACAGCCGGCTGACATTATCCTGTGACAGGCAGTGTTGTGCAGCTGGGCAGAACCCTCCTGTGTCCCAAGGAATTTAGGTAAAAGCACACCATAATCAGCAATTGTAACTGAAGACCATAAGATGATTTTCACAATGTCAAGGAAATTTGTGACTGTGCTGTTAACAGTAGCCCCAGTGTCATGCGCAATCAGTGTACTCACTTGGCGCTCGAACCAAACAAAACTTGCAACCATTCAGGCAGTGTAAACAAATTTCAGTCACTGATAAGTAGTCTAATTGTTAAATAGAACCACTGGAGTGACTGAGATCCACCTTCCAACACACTAAACATGTGGCTGGCCAGCTCAGTGATATGTCTTTTCTTGTTGCCTTATGCATCACTGATCCACTGGAAATGGCTTGCAGATCCTGCTTGGCATCTGCCCCAAGCCCCAGCATTCCCAGATAGAGAGGGTTGTTTGCTACTACTGTTTTTAAATCCAGATCAAAACCCTCATGAAGCCTCACCCGCCCAGCACAGCAAACACAATACTTTGAGAATCAGTGTTTCGGCCAAATCTCTAAAAGCAAACAGCAAACACCCAGCAGCAGAAGGAACTCAAGAGAAATTCCTATTTCTCAGGTTTTCCTCAGGGGAAGGAATAACTATAACCTCATTCTGAAACCACCCTTGATTTAAAAAGAAACAAATCAATTTAAAAGCTACAACTTTTAAATGAGGATTTGTAGAGGCATTAGAATTTTGGATGTGGGAAAAATGCAACTCCTATCCTTATATGCAAATTTTGCTGGAAGGAATCTTCCTACATAAAAGATTGACTTTTTCAGGTTCAGTCATACATAACCAGCCAGTTTATTGTGTAAGCCAACATAGGAGCCCACAGATGTGGAAATAAAGCCATATCTAGTTCACTCTCTGATGATACAGGAATCCAGAGGCTGCTGTTCTGTAAGGAGCAACATTTAAACAGAATTAAATTTCAAGAGTTTATAAACGGATGACAGGAGGAAGAAAAGAGGCTTTTGTGATTATTTATATTCACTTATCCAATTCACAGTTTTATTTGGTTTTGTCTGGATTTGTGTTCACATGTCCATATTCTGCCTGAGTAAGAAAAAGTTTCTGTTTTATTCTTGCATGTTGTGATTGGAGGGGAACAAAAACCCCTCATTTCTTTAGTTAGTGCTCTATAGCAGCTTTTTATTAAAATACTTGATTTTCTCAGGAAGTCATACATACTGTCTAAACAGATCACTTACTTAGCATTGCCAGGGGAAAGATTTGCTAGGTTTTGTAGAAGATGAAAATATTACAACAGAGGGTGATTGCAAAAGCCATTATAAGTCAAAAATCATCAAGACAGCTCTCTCTCAGCTTCCCCAGAACAACGTGCTTGAGAAAGCAAAAGTAAAGTTAATGAAGTCTGCCCTCTGGACCCATCCTCCTAAATGATGAAGCACTAGACTCTAAAAGCATTTAATTGGCATTTGTGACACATTATATTTGACTGTGATCCTTTGTTAGCTCTGGCGACCTCATGACATGCTTGATACTGCCACTCAGACATCTCTTCTGTTGGATGTGCAAGCGTCTTCTCTCAGACAGGCTTCTTTTGTTGACAGGAGTCTGTCCTCTGTTGGCTGGAACAATGGGGATGCAGCTGCAATGCTTTTCTACTAATAGTGCCAGCACAGACTTGCTGGTGCTTCAGGGCAGTCACAATCTGTGTTATCAAGGAACAGACTTCACCCACAGCTCAAATACTTGAGAGAGACTGCATGTTCCTAACCCCCTGCTGAAACTGCTTAGTCTGTGTGGTATTCTAACCAGTGTGTGTAAGAGGAATGCATGTGGGCTAGATGAGAAGACACTTGGGATGACAGGGGAAACTAGCTAAAATGCCTGTGGCCCCCCTGCCCTGGATTTGCACAGTAATTGAAAGCCTTGTCATGGTCTTCAGGGAGAACAACACTCAAAATGCTCAGCCAAGTGTGGACATACTAACATCTTGCAGCACTAAATTCTCTGTGCCACTCAACACACCTTAGATTTTTCGGTGTGCTAAGGAAACAAGTGGACACAGATGACTTCCTGGTAACCGTAAAAAGTTCTCGGGAGTCTCCAAACTGCTCTTTGGAATATCTTCTTTTTGCTAAGCTCCCAAATCACAATGTGCTTCCCACCCCAGCAAAGGAAGGTGCTCTGTATGCTGCTGGTCAAAGACATACCCACAATAGACAGTTTGTCTACTTGGGAGTAACAGCAGGCATTGTTTCTGCTGAAAGACTAGGACAAAATATCTGCACAGTAGTGCCAACCTCCTTGGTACCATAAAGCGGAAAATTGATGGCTCCAGGCAGGGGAGTGGCGGTCTAATAATGCAAATGCAGATTTTTTCATACAATAAACATATCCCTATTTCCTCACCACTGTCTGCACAAAAATGTTGGTACCTGGCAAGAAGATAGCAATTTAAACATTTGTCTATTATTACACTTACGAGTCATAAGGTTCTCCACCCCACTCCTTTCTGTGTGAAGGAAAGATATGCTGGGGATAATGCTACTTCTTCCACTGCATTACAATGATACTCATCAACAAGAAAACAAAATCAAAATTTGTTATCCACAGAATATGAGATAGAAGAGGATGAAGAGTATTAGACAAGAAGTCAAAACAGCAGTTCAGCTGTTCAGCCTGACACAGTTTGAAAGGACCTGACCATCAGAAATCAAGAATTCAGTACTTTCTGAAATGTTATGTCCCCAGAAAGCATCTAGGTTTCAATACACTCTAAAAAGAAAGAACGAGTCTTTTTTGAGTATTTAGGCTAAGAAGCTCGATAAGGACATCGGAAACTGAAAAGCTACTTTAATCATAATGCCAAAAGGCTGGGCTAAATTGAAAACCAGCTTAGAACTGATCCTGTTATAATGTCTCCTACATGTTTGAGGAAAAACAGCCACCTTCTTTCCTAAATAAGTTATTATTACATCTCTTGCATTCTTTTTCTGGTGTTTTACTACTTAAAAAAAAAAAAAGAAAAGCTACAAACCAGAGCCAGAACTAGCTGACCTACAGGAGACTGAAATCCCAGCAACATGTAAATACCTAGACTTTTTTTCTGTAACTGTTTCCTTTGTTTTAACCTGACTTCTGTCATAGCCCTGGTAGAAGAAAAAGATCATTTTTAGAAGCTGTCGTGGGAGATTAAATGCCTCTGAAAGTGAATACACACTGGTAGAAACACAAATGATGCCTGTTTGTAGGGAATTAACAGAACAAAGGCCTTTCATTCTCTACTCTGCCATCAAACAGGCAAATGACAGGCACTTTCAGTCCTCCTGTGTGAATGTAAAACAACACCACAGGTAAAAATCTCCTTCTGGAAGTTTCTGACAGAGTTTTCACTGTTAGATAATATGACAAATTAAAGTGCCGAATGTGGGATCTTGTCAAAATAAGCATGTGATCCTCAGTGTTACTGATGGCAAGCATGGAAAAGAATAGCGCCTAATATTAGAGCAATGAGCGTTGTAGGGTGGAGTAATGTAGGCCAGTGGGACTTCAGAGTGGGAAAGACTCCTGGCCTTCTCCTTCCTCAAAACTGGAGTTGACTTGAACGGTGTGAGGAGGTCATGCAAATAAATCAGCTCCCAGGCTAGGTAATGACTATGAATGGCCATAGGCCCAGGCCAATTTCTGCAGCAGTGCTCCAGGCACATCCCACAGAGGCATTTGGGGACCAAGGCACTTTCATGAGACTTTAAGAGCCTGATGAGGTGAAAACATAATCTATGTTCTTTATAATCCATATTTTACCTGTATCAAGCAAGTTCACTGTGCCAGTGAGTACAAAAGGCACACACTGAACACAGGTTTAAGGGACACTGTAACCTGATTAGTTGTATATTTTGGGCTGAGCTGTAAACAGGAAAGGATCCATACAACAATGCTTATAGACAGAAGGGAGGAAGAGAAACTATCCATGCTGAAATCATGATAGACAGACAATATCACAGTCATCAATTTAAAGGAGAGCAGGTTTTTCCCACTCTTCTAACATTATGCACCAGCTACTGTAGCTTTTATTTCTCATGAAAAAAAATCGGAAGCACACACATGTGCATATATATAGACATATAAGTATATATATATATAAAACATTATAATTTGGTAACCACACAGTGGCAAAAATCACTTAACAAAATATATCTTTGCTGCAGAAAAGTTTGCATTAAAAATATTTTTAGAATTTGTGATTCTCAACTAACAATAAATTTCTTTACCTATCACAGATTTATAACAGCAAATAACTAATACCAAAATAGCAAGTAACAAAACTTAATATCAATATTTGAAAAAAAATGTTTTATTGTGAAGAAGCTGTACGAAACTATCATCAATACACTTCTGGAAAAAATATTCAATGCATTCACTGCCTCGGTTTGATATGAACAATAGCTTTCAAAATTCAGCTGAGTATTGTTGGCTAAAATTCTATTGCCATGCTGACTTCAAATACAAAGATGCTGTAGCAAGCCATTGCACTTTATGAAATCATCCTCCGTCCATAGTGTACTGTGGTCTGTAGACTGATCACTTTTGTAACGGGTGCTTTTCACTCTCTGTAAAAGGTTGCTAAGGAAACTAAGTTTATTATTAACTGACCTGAACTCACTATGCAGTTCAGTCTTTAAGAACTGATAAATTAGAAAAGTTAAAAACTACCTCTAGTAGTATTTGGTAGTAGATGTGTAAAGAGGAATATAATATTATCATAAATAGCAGACATTAAGATAGGCATTTCTGGTATGCATCTGTCTTTAACTAGCAACCCATAAAATTAAAAGAATGCAACAGAGAAAGATGGACAGTTTTGGAAGAAGAAACAAAAGTGTTTTTTCCAATCCTGGACTACTTTATTGTAGTAGCAAACTTACTTAAAGATTTTCTTCGAAATGACCAACTTTTTTATCATTGGATCTAATCCTGCTATTAGAGCTATAATTAGACTGGCTCATTAGGCAATCCAGAATTTTGGGAAACCTGTGCACTTGGCTGAGGTCAAGAGGTCTAGATGATTGCTTTCTTCAGATCACAAGTGAGATTAGCCCCAGTAACTGTCTACTCTGCTTCATTTACTGCAGGACTGCTTCTGGCTCAGAACAGAAAATCAAAGAGAAGAGAAACAGGGAAAAAAGCTTCCAAAGGTATATAAAGTGGCTGAAAATACAATAGAAGGCCAAAACCACATCAAGTCTACATAGATAGGAAGGAGATAGGGCACTAAAACATAAATCTAGATTCAATCTTTTCTGATATTCAGCTGTGTTCAGTATTAAAAAGAGATTATGCAAATTTCCTTCCCTCTACCAACAACTACATGTAGTTCAGAAGACTAAACTCTGATGCAGATAGGTTCAAAAGAGTAGCAAAATATAACTGAAAGCACAAAGGTCATATAGAAACATATTAGGATGCAAATAAATTGGTTAAATGATGAGTAGATCTCCATTCACTGTGAAGTTTTCAGCAAACAGGGAAGCTGAGGTCTAAAGACATATAACAGCTCGTTTAAATCTAAGGCAAATCAATAGTAGATTTTCCAGTTTCATAGTTTAGTACCTCATCTTCTGGTATGTGGTTTGGGACTTGCACAGAGCAATAATCCTCAAAGATAATGTAATTTCATAGACTTAAAAAACTTTTGTATATCCAAACTAAAAGCTAACCCATTATTTTCTTATGGTGCTTTCAAATGAGATCTGCTGCTGATAATACAAAACCTTATAATACTTTCCTCAAAAAACCCCCCCAAAAAAACACAACAAAAAAAGAAACAAGGAAACAGCATAAAATGAGAAAATAACCTTTGAATTTGTACACCTCTTCCAAACAATATAGAAGTCAATTTAAGAGAATGAAAACAGATACTTAAAATGAAGATGCTAAAATGACACAAGTACGAAGGAGGAGATTAGGTGCATGAGAGATCTGAGGGGAGGAGTCATGAGGAAAGGTTTTAGGGTAGGGCTTCTCTCCTTACTTGGCACAAGCCACTGATGCACATGTCCAGTGATTCAGTGTAGCATCGGGTCCCATCCAGAACCTTTGGTGCCAGCTCCACAACAAGAGCTGTTCCTTTGGCCTGACACTTCAGCGAGCATGGGTTGTTGAGGTCATTAGAGACAGGAAGCCATTCATAAAACTGTCCCTGGTACTTGACATCATTGTGAGCAGAGCACTGCTGGGCACGAAAATCACCTGCTTCTGGTGGACAGTCCTGAAGAAAAGAAAGAGGAAAAGATCAGCAGGTCTGTTTGGGATGGCCAGTTGTAATATCATGCAGCTGGCTGGGCACCACAGATGCCAGATATAGAGAGATTTTCTGTTTGGACAAAGAATAGTGATTGAAATAGCTACAGATACACATAATTCAACTGGGTAACTATACCTTCCTTTCTTCTTTTCACAAAAGTACTGAAAGAACATAAAGACCATGTGTAAATATGCTTGGGACATAAGAAATGAACTGTAAGTGTCTTAACCACAGCCCTGACATGCTCTTGCTGAATCTCTTTCCACTTGTGCACATATGCGGAGAAGTGTGGGTGCACAGCCAGTTTTTTCCAGACAAATTTTCCTCTGTGATCGATGAGAAAGAAAAAGAATTATGTTATTTAATTGTTTGTTTATTTGAGCTCTCCTCACTAGGGTTTTTTTTTGTTTTTTTTTTTTCTTCATCAGTTGGTAGGGTAACAAGAACCAGAAAATGTGATATGTTTGTGTGATACGTTTGTATTTCTTTAACCTAAGTTTTCATAACTTGAATAACTAGCAACTTACTATCATTTTACTGGGAAGACCATTAAAAAGCCCCTTTGTTAATCCTTCAGGAGGTTTGTGAGATACATAAACCCTACTCTGAACCCAGTACACCTGATATAAAAAACAAAGACCACTCATACTGCATAAAGTCTCTTGTTGATAAGAATGTGAGGATCCTCTTGTCCGCACACACTTTCTTGGCATCATTTAGCATTGAAAACCATGAGTCAAGTTCTCAAGACAGCAAGAAGAGTTTCAAAATCATAAGGCTTCAGGCAAAATAAACATGAGTTCTTTTTATTTCCTATTTTTTGATCCTTGAAGAACAGTATTTCAAGTTTCCCTATAAAAGCAATCACAAAGACTACAGATTAATCCTTGGGATTTTTTTTAAAGTAACCAGAATTTCTTCCGTAATTACAGGAATAGAGAAGGTAAGCTTCAATAAAAGCATTAAAAGAATGAGAACTGTGACAAAAAAGTAAATTTGGCAATATGGCTGCCTCAGATTATTAAAGTCTCATAGTCCTCCACCTTGCTGCTGCAAGAAAATCTCCTCAGTGATACCTGGTCAAATATAAGGTGAAATGAATACCTGTCATAAACTTTGCTTGAGGACTGTAACATTTTTTTTATTTTTAGAGAATCATAGATGTCTATTATACACTTGATAGGGAAGTACTTTTATGTATATACAACCACATAATTAGACAATATCCTTTTAAGATGCTTGTATTCTCTGTCCTCAAACTACTTCATCCTATAGACATTCAAGTATTATTAGTGACTTTATTCACAGGTTTTCTCATACTCAAAGCTAGGAAAGTCTTGCTGCTACTGAGACAAAATATCTCTTCTGAGATTTAAATAATCAACTCTGTTTTTCAGACCTTTTTCTATACCTTCATTCATTAACACTTTTCTGCTTGTTTCTAACAGGGCAGACTTATTACAGCTATCGATACAACTGGCATGGAGGCTCCATGACACTTTATGATATTGAAGGATCACTGTTTAGCATTAAAGTCTAAAATAAAACCTGTCTTAACAATTGAGCTTTCAAAGTCTCCTTTGTATATAAATTGCGAAAATCTTGGCTATGAATTTTTCATCTGTATACCTTTGGCTCAAACCCACGATAACCAATCCAGGTTCTTGTTCACCGTCTAGTGGCAATGTGGTCTTAAGCCTAATTTGTAGTTTACCATCAGAGCAAATTTTCATTGAATTTGCCTTGTATTTGAATGTGATGCAGGCCAAAACCAATGGGTCAAGCTCCAGCCAGAAGTTCTGCTGTCTAAGCACAAGGTAATAGTGTTCCTGCTACAAAAGGCATAAAAGAGAAAAAAAAAATATTTTGGGCTAAATCTTGCTGTAGAAAAATATGTATCAAACAGCAATAATCCTGATTTTTGAGGAGAGCTCACTGATCAAAGAGCTCACTGATCCTTCCTGAAAGTGGATGCTGAAAGTACAAGCTCATAACTGGGATTTTAGTGCTGGAGGACTAAGACAACAGACAGTTTTTCTAATCATATGTTACAGAAGATTAAAAAAGAAGAAAAAAAAAAACCCAGATGCTGAAAGTATTTCAATTTGATTTTAAAATCTGTAGGAAAACTTTGAGGCAATCAGGTCCTTTTTCTGATCTGGGCAACCTGTTGACATGAGACAAACTACGGACAGCAGCACAGAGTGAAGAGAGCAGAAAATTATGTGGAAAATTCATTATTCCTCTACAGCTGTTAACTAGAGGAAAAGTGGTCTTTATGTTCTACTTTTAAACAGAATGAAAAAGAGAGTTACACCTTTACCCAGGATCCGTTTTAGCTTTATTTTCAAATAGAGAAAAGACAGGCACAGAGAAACACTGTGGCCACATTTCCTGCCACAAAATTTTTGGTGCGTAACCTTCTGTGATTTTTTCTATCCATAAATGAACACAGTCAGGTCTGTTGGCTTGGCTTAGGCCTGCTGTGGAGATCTAAGCCAATCCTCTTGTTTGATTCAAGCTTGGCTCTACCTTCAAAACTTCCTGGCTTTCAATAGCTTGATTTTCACAAAGACAGAAAGACCCAGTAAAGCACAAAACCTAAAGAGTTCATAATCCTACTTTGTGCAGTATTCAATACTATGTTTGTTGTATTGGATTTTATTTTTAAATCAAAGAAAGAAAAAAATGTACCATCAACATAACAAGCTTTCAGGACACGGCAGGTGACCAGGGCTGATGTTAAATACATCCAGCCTTTGATATCATGAACAAAATAAAACAATGGATTTAAACAGTAGACCTTGTGTTTAAACAAATTTTCATGTGAAACTTGAAGTCATTCGAAGAATACATTCAAGCAGTCAGAAATGCAGACATGCATACTTCTCTTGGCACACAGATATGAAAAAGGGTCACGGCCTGGCTCACTACTTTACTCCTGCTGAAATTTCAAGTCCTGAATCTATCAGAAGGCCTTAAAGATTCCTTTCCCTCAAGGGGCAGAACTTTCCTTTCGGTTAAGAGAGCACATGTACTTGCACCTACACCTATAACGCCTGCATAATCTCTGTAATATATATTTTTTTTAATACCAATGGACAATATTAAAAAAAATACCCATCATCCAAATATTACCCATCATTAGACACAGGTCACTCAGACTGAAAAGGTAGAAGCTGTGTAGAACTTGGCACTACTTATTAATTTCTTTCCACGTTTTTTTTTTTTTTTACTTTTTAAACTTACAATTTATTGTTTGTGTTATATGTCAGTAGTGATCAGAACCTCTTTGTGAAATTGTATAATGAAAGACAGATATAAGCTTACAACCTATAAATGAATATTCTAGTTGCTGAAATAACAGATAAGGCAAAGCCAGTGTTTTGTTGCATATTTGTTCGAGCAATAAATTTCTATTTTCTTCTAAACACTTTGCACACATCTATATAAGAGCTTTGCTGGTTTGAGGCAGTTTTCCTGTGCCTCATTTCTGCAGTGCTGGTTCATGGCCAGAAGAAAGTCAGAAAAATGAAAGTCAGACAAAAAGAAAAAAAAAAACAAACCAAAAAAACCATAAAAAAAAAATTTTAAAATTAGCATGTTTTCAACATATGCATGGATCTTGGTGGAAGGGTATCCTTCACAGCTGACAGCTAACACTGCTTCATTGACGTGAGTGAAGTTACATTCTACTCCACCTAAGGGTCTCATCCTGGAAGCTATCTAACGGTATGTAGTTTGTCTATCTGCACAGCAGACTGGTAGACAAGAGTATGCCCACACTTCGAGACAACCAGAAGTTATGGACCAAGTCAGTGTAGTGGAGTAGCATATCTCTGCATGGGTTATGTAGTTCTGCAAGGTATTTTGCTAACCACATCTGCATGGCCTGTGTTTTTGCAGTGTTCAGCACTGGTATCTGGCCACAAAAGCACTACAGTTCTGCTTCAGGTTACTCCAGCTTTGGTGTTATATTCAAATTTCACCGGTTTTGTTTTCTTTTTGAAATTATCTATGGGCTCCTGCAGACATGAGGAACCATTGCCCCTTCACTCCTTGAAGAATCAGAAAGAGCTAATCATCTTGAAATCTTGTCTAAGCCCATTTATCTTCAAGCTTCTTATTCATTAAGACTTTTTAGGGAAGAAAATTTCCAGTGAATAGGAAACAGCTGTTCCTCTAACTCTGTGAGTCCTAGACAGCTGTTACATGACCCTTAGCTTGTGAAGGCTCATGAGATATTCCTGAATGACTGAAGCTGCGATGGATACCTATAATCTCCATTCATCCTACCAGGTCAAGATTTGCTCCTCTGCAATGAAGATATGTATCATTTTAAAGATGATCAGGAACTCCTTTGAGGTATGAAACCTATTTTAAAATAAACACAGGAGTTTCATCTTCACCTCTTAAGCACCTAATGCTGGCCATATTACTACAGCTTCATTTGTTTCCTCACATTTATTTGTTTTTTTTGTTTAACTTGACCTCCTATTTGACCCTATGGTAATTCACAAGGACCACGGAGTTTTGCCATGTTTGAATCCCATTCAAAACAATTTCTATTAATCAACAAACCAGTGGAAAAGATAAGATGAATCCCAGATGTCCTTTGATGGTGATAGGTAGATCAGATTTCATGGGACAAAAAAACAGGCTTTATAAAGTTTACTTAGAGGGTGAAATGTGGAAGATCATATCTAAGCTGCTATAGATGGAAACAGTCGAGGAACCTTAAAACAGTTTACAATATATGTGCTTGTATATTTGCAGAGGCCAAGGATGATTTACTATACCTGGAGCTTTTCCTCTGTGCAAAAAATGACTTACAACTGGACTACTCTGTGCAGCATCGGACAGAACAGCTTATTGAACTGGTTCCATGAAGTACACACAGCATTTCAGCTGCACCAATTTCCCTAGTGGGAAAGAAAGCCTAAGGTGCTCAAGTAGAGGCTTGACCAAGACTAAATAAGAACTTTAGATAAAAATACAGAGACTTAGGAGATATAGGGTTTTAATGGAAACTCCAGTTGACCTTGAAGCATTGTTGAGAGCCCTTCTTTAATTCAGTTTCTTGCAGCCAGATTTTTCACTAGTGTATTCCTGTGAACTTCTAAACAGGTTAGGATGATGCTTAGCTCCTTAGATCCAGGGGGACTCATACTATAGCTTTCTATGACAACCTCAAGACACTACAATATTTGACAAAGAGACGTATGAGAGAAAAAATATGAACAAAGTAAATGGGGGAATATCAGCAGATGCTTCCACTTTGCTTTAAGTAAATATGGAGTGGAGACGAGGTCTGAAACCGGCAGTGGAGTATAAACCTAAACCTCCACGAACAGTTGTCATTAGAAATGTTTATAAAATAGATTTTTGACAAAAAGGCACCTTATTTTATTCTTTTAAAGAATATACCCATTTTAGAGAGCAAATAATTCAATATGTAGCCCTTCACGCCATTCTAAAATTTTGTTTGTTCATACCTTTTAAATATTAAGTGAAGTGTTCACAGTAGATACAATAACTTATTTTGGCTTGAAAAACTTCCAAATATTTCAGTCAAAAACTAATACAAATACAAATATTAGATTACATTTCCCTAAAAGCACCGTATGTACCACACTGGCAGACCAAAAAGAGATAGTAAAAAAATAAAAAATTATTATTATCAGAAATAATGAATTTAAATCTGTGAATCATCCACAGTCCTGAACAATCCTGAGCAGAGTCCTGAAATGCCCCTGTGATGGAAGTGATACAGATGTTTGGTTTACAAAGATTCTTTATGCATTTACATAAAAAGGTTGCAGCGGCTTTTGGGGTATTTTTTTGTTCTGTTTTCAGGTCTGCTTGCTGAAAACGTAGCCAATCCAGAAGTCAAGGCTGCTACCATTAGGAATATACTAAAATCACTTGGTTTTCAGTGCAAATGAATAATTCCTAGATGACACACTGAAGTTTTAAAATGCACCCTTTCAGAGATAAGATTGTAGTTAATAAAGTTATTAAAATTCAGCATTTTTATAAACAGACTCTAGTCACAACAAATGATCTGAGTTTGGAAGAATTGTCACTTAAAAAGTAACCTGACGCGAAGTAAATCTGGTGTCCCTAAGGAGATACGTGTAGCGTTTATACAATTTTTTAATTCTTTTTCCTTTTTTTTTTTTTTAATTGCAAAATGCAAAGTGAGAGGTTTGAGATCTGATTGCAAAAGACTTCAGATGGCATTTCTAGCCACCAAAGGGTAGAAAATTAAATCCCAATAATCATTTTTGTATCGCTGAAAAAGTTCTACCTGGTGATAATGCTTTTCATACACACAAGACAATGCTTCTGGAGATATACACACTTATAAAAAGTTTAAGTTTGACACTTCCCAACAGGCTAGCCTTTAGTGCATGGAGAGAAGATAGCGTCATTTTGTCAAAAGTAAGATCGGCAGTATCAGGGCTAGCGTGTATAAAATGAAGCATGAGCTGATAAGAAACAGGGATGGAAGTAGCTTGTCTGAATGCAAGCCAAAAATGGGGGATGTCATCACAGCTGGTATTTCAGCCAAGTGAGAAGAAAGTGAGGTATATATAAAAAAGAGCTGCAGGTGGTGTTTATGAGGTTTGGTGGTCTGATTAATGTGATTTAGCATCTACAAATTTTATCTCAGGCTTAAGGGAACTGCTGTAAACCTTGTTGAAAGAGCTAGTAATGTTGTGCAGCCTCCAGCATTGCTTATTTTCATGTCAAAGAGCAAAATCTCATAAGCAGCTTTATTTGTAGCGTTCATCATCGTGCTGGCAGGTATAAGCAAGTAAATAGGAAAAGAAAATGTAGATGAGGTGGCAAAATATCCTGGTACAAAACCTGGAGAAGACCTGGTGACCAAGGATGTGCACAGAAGAAGGAACATAGAGCATGCTAGCTTGAAAGAAAAAAACAAAACCTACTGCAGTTTGGAAATATCTTTGTTTATTTTGAATAATGCTTAGCACAACAATACAGCTAGATACAAAACCATGTTTTTATTGCATTCAGAGTAATTTTCTCAAGAAAAACAAATTACTCCCTCTCTCTCTATCCCACGATTATATTCTAGAATGGCTGGAAACATACTTGGAGTCAATATGAAAAGTAAGAAGAAAAAAAGCAGATGCAATTCAACCCTAAATCATCTTCTGATTCCCTTATTCCTTCTTTTACCATTTACACATGCGGCTTCATACCCAAAATCTTTCCAGCTTCTGATCAACACCAGGCAATGCAAGTGGTGAAGATACTGGACTGGATTTGTTCTTTTAAGGACTGTTCAGAAGCTTCATAGACAGCAATATCAACCCCTCTTACAGTCTGTACTACGCAAAATGGTTCAGAATCCCTAGGACAACAGGTCACTGAAGAAACAGACATGCCTGTCTCTCTCCTTGCTTCTATTTTTCTTTATCTCATTTCTCTCCTCCCCTTCACCCTGTAACTTAATTTCAGGATGAATTAAAACCAGCTGTAGCAAAATCCTACAAATGATAGTGTCTATGAAAATGTGTTCATTGCCGGATTCCAAGAAGTACTCTTCCCATTCTCCAATTTCACCTTTGAAATAAAGAGTTTGCTTTTAGTATATGTGACTACCCACCCTTTCTTTAGGAAGACAGCCTTATAAATCAAAACATGCCAGTTTAAATTAAGATAGTTTTCAGAAAATAAAAAGACTGATTATTTTATGAACAATAATGTCCTCGAGTTATGCACAAACTAATTGCAATGAAAGCTTGTATTTAAGGACTTGCTGATTTCCACAAGAATAAAGAAGAAATTTTCCACAATGCATGATAGCTAGCTTAATTTACAGAGGAGGAATGGGGGGATCTGCTCTCGTTTTCCTCTCATGTAACAGATAAGTCATCTAACAGATGAAAATGAAGGTCTCATTGGGCCTGGAATTATTGTCATGCTGATTTTCAGAGTCTTTGTGGATGAAATCTAAAGAGGCAAAGTCTGAGTTAACAAAAATACAGTATTACATGCCTTTTCCAGTGCAGAATTCTACAACAAGCCATAAGGTTAATGAGTTGTTGCCAAGCTCCAATTTCTGTGTATGTATTCTTGGATTCTGGAGACAAAGATAGACTTCCATTAAAGAGAAAGCATATGATTTTGTTTTACTATTCTGAAAGAGACAAACTACTTCAGTGGTACAGCTACACCATTCAGTAACAGGATGGATTTCAGCACAGATGCACATCTGGAATTCCCAAATTGCCTAAGGCTTCCACTGGTGCTGCACAAGGTATTTCAAAGTGGTGCCTAGCCCCAGAAACATGGACTGAGGATCACCACAGCTGTATCAGGATCCTACTGCAAGTTCTGATACAGGTCATGGTGGCAGTGCCCTTGCACTGACTGATATTTGAGTACTGGTGCACACTATCTCAGATTAGTAAAGATGATAAGTGAAAGGGCAGAATGCCTCAATCAAAGACTCAACGTATTTTAAAAAAGAAAATACTGTCCCCTGAAATCAAACGTCTATGAAATGAATACAGTCAACTACTTTCCTCATGACATAAAACCGTATTTGGAGTGCCTGGTCAAAGTATGATGCAGTCATAAGCTTGAGATTAGTTTGATTTACTGCTTGTTTTGCAAGTTTATTAAGAGGAAAAAATTAAAACTCATTTAATCCTTTTATTAAGAATTAATTCTTTTATGAAGGAAAAGAGCAATGTAGCACAATCCACCCTTTCTGAAAAAGGGGTTAAAATCTTAAATGTTGTCCTGGGTCTTCATAAATCAGTGGCAAAACTGTCACTGATTTCAGCCCAGCAAAGCACTTTTAAATTTTCAGTTTTGATTACTTGGTACGAAGTAATTAAGTGAGTTCTACAGCTGCATGCCTCATTGTTACTTTGGGAAGTCTGGAGCCAGTATTGCCAAATGCAAGGTATCTAAAGGAATTGCCTGACAAAACTATGCAAGGTTTTATTTTGCAGTAAAACTGTTCAGGTGCACATTTTCAAAACAGAACCTGAGCTAAAAAATAACATTTCAAAAACTATTCTTCATCTTGGAAAGATAAGTTCAGTGATTCCAAAATAAGTGTTGTAACACAGGTAAAAAACTCTGTCCTCTAACCGCGGTGATCCAGGAACTGGCAGCAGAGAAGGATCCTAGTTTGTCTCACTGCTTTTAGCATACACAAGGTGAGGTCAGAATGGGAAGGGGACTGTCTCAACACATATGATTTTACAAACCCAAACAGAACTGATGGGTCTAACCGTAGTATAATTTAGTCCAATTAGCCTTTAATAGTTTGGCTCTGGTTGGTTTGGTTGGTTTTTCGCATACGTGTGTTACAACACTCAATTTGACTGGCACAAATCAACATTCACATTCCCTCCACAATTGTGGCGTAGCCTTAGTGCCTCAGAGATGAAATTTGACTGTTAATCAGCCAGCAGACATATTTATTGATTCTTCTATCTGTTGTCTGTAAGTGAGCAGATGTCTAGACTGATAGGAAGCCAAAGGGTACACCCATAAGAAATTTCAGAGAAAGAAGTGTGAGAAATCTTGCTGCACTGGAGACTACAACTCAGGCAGAAGCAGTTTCTTTCATTACAAACTGTGGTCTACTGAAGAAAATGTAAGGTAAATATGAGGGAATGTATTCAGGTTTTTAACTTAAACTTTTAAACTTTTTAGACAAAGCATCTATTGAAAGGCTTCTTAATATGCCCCTATCAGGCATGAGAAAGTTTGGCCCAGTGCACGTTCGATTTCATTTTCCATCTTTACTGGTAAAACTGACATTTCTCCATGTAATTCGAGAGCTTTTACTATTCTTGGCACCCAATAAAACTTTATGCATGAAAATCTTTTTTTCCATTTTCACCAGTGAAAACACACTTTCACTTTCGTGAGCACAGAAGTTAAAGTTTCTTATTTTATTGTATTGAAAATGATATTCACCATATATAAACCCAAGAAAGAGCCTCTGGAAAGGCCAAAACGCTGGTGCAGGCTATCTAAAATTGCTGAAGACTTGCAACAAAATTACAATGCTGGGAAGGCACAGGTGAACAGAAACATGTACTTGCTAATTTGCCCGCAGGTCTTTAATAGCTTAATTTTCCAGCCTGACAGACTGCCCAATAAGAACCAGCTGGGTACCAAAGTAATACTGGGAGCATGAGTGGTCTTGATTTTGCAGGGAAGTAGTAAAAAGCAACTCTGAATTTTCACTCTATTTGGAAAGGCTGTGACTGCAATTCCTTCCAAACGGTTTTAGCATTATGCTATGCCATAATCTGTCAGTTTTTTGTAGATACTGACAAAAGGTTCTGTGGCATGAAGGCAACTTAGGTAGCTACTATATTCTTACTGTCACGTTACCAAATTATTTCATTAATATGGACATGACTGTTGTTTATGATTATTTGTATCATACCAAAGCCATACTTCACTTACCACATTACTGCATGTCCGGTACCGGATGTTTCTCCCTTCACAGGTCCTGCGTCCAAAAATTAAAACAAACCATTAATAGCTTAATATGAAAAGCAAACAACACAATATTTACTGTGTTAGCATCTTTCCTACAAAGATCTTTACTCTCCCCCCCATTTTCCCCAAAGTAAAGGGTTCTCTGTCTCTATATAGGTATAGAATTATGTTCTATAATTCCTCAGTTTCCTACCTTTGCTTTAAAAATTACTTTTAAGAAGGTGGCATCAGCTTATAAATGAGGTTGGACAATGGAATTTAGCTGGAAATCAACATCTGAATCACACTACCAATGCCCCATGCCTCCCAGCTATCCACAATGGTTTCACAAGGGCACAGCTCTGCATCTACCCAGGCACACACGTTAGCAATGACACAGTCTGAAGAGCCAGGCTTTGCCTGCTGGGGAACAACCTGAATGCTGGGAGGAAGGAAATCTGTCTGCAGCGATGCTAAATGAAAGGATAGCAGGACTGACTTTTTCTAATTTGATATGAAGGAAGGAGAAAAGCATAAAACTTCTCTCCAATCCACCAGCCCCATGAACTCCCAGATCCCAGGGACAGAGCAACATCAGAAGGGAAGCTGAGCCCAGATGAGGTCAGGGAGAGCACCGCCCTGTGGCTTGTGTTCTCCATGGCTTTCCTCCTTTTCACCCCCAGCAGACCCATACCAGCCTTGATGTTGGCAGGACTCCCAGAAGAAAGGTCAACACCCAGCTATCTTTTTAGCGCTCAGCAGTGTGTCTTCTGAGTATTTGACCTTAGATGAAGTTTCATGTGTTTTATGAGTTTAGGCAGCATACTCTGAGGAGGTACTCAATATAATTCAGAATGCAGGGTTTTGATTTTAAAGATTATCCTTCAAAAGAACAGAACTCCTTACATTCTTAATTTCACAAGTTCCCCCTCCCCCCCATTTTTTTTTCTTTTTTTTCTTTTTTTTCTTTTTTTTCTTTTTTTTGCTGGGATTTAACAAGCACATATTCCTTGAGGACTGAACGCCTATCAAGACTGAATTTTTGAATCCAAACTATTTTGAACTATCCAAGAGAAAGGACAGCATCAGCATGCACTTGTGTTATTCTTTTTTCCTCCTTTTCCTTTTTTCAAAAGATTTTTTTCCCATGCTGAGTTAACCCTAAAATATTCTGAGCGGTCCCTTAAATTTTTGAAGACACCCTTCCTCTCACCTTTATCCACAAGACTTAATTGTGAAATTCTTCCAGTAGTAACCTTTTGAGTTCAAAAATCAGGGCGAAACACAATTTTGCAAACATATCACAGTGACGTAAAAGATCACAAGAAAAGTAAAATAAGAAAATAAACTCATTTTTCCAGAAGAATTATAAGCAGAAAGATAACATACTCTGTTAAGTAATATCTGTCATATAAAGGATGCTACTAAAAGCATGATAGAAATACCACTAACTCAATGCTTTTGCAATGTTGTATTATTAATTCGAGTAAATTTTAATCATTGCAAGCATGCACAGAAGTGAAAAGTGTAAACAGAATATCTAGGAAACAAAACAGTTTTAGCAATACAATAATAAAAATTACATTCAGAATATGCTCTGAAGTAAAAAAACCCTAAAAAATCCCCAAGAACACCCCCCTTCCCACTCACCCCCACCCACTATCACAGTCATTTCTAAGCAATACAGACAAGCTGGTACAGATACTGTGGTGCAGGCCAAACCTGTTTGCACTCTACTACATTCAATAGAGTTACTCTTGATTTACACTGATACATAGCAGAGAAAAAAAGTATATTCTGCAGCATTCAGGCAGTCCTAGTGCAGGCCTTGTACACCACACTGAACAGCTTGTTGAATTTGGATACATGTCCCATCTGCCTCTCAAAAATGCCACACAACCCATCAGACGCCTCTTTGCTTTACCCAGACCTGCTGTTACCACAATTTCAATTACTCTAATTTATAATCTCAGAACCATTGAACTGCCAGGGAAATTTATACTTCCTTTTTATCAGCTGCCTCGCATTTTCTCCTTTTCTCAGTTTCTTCATACTGCCTGATTTGAAATGAAAAATAACACTTGTTTTTCACTTATTCTTTGCACTAGGAAAAGAATAGGTACTTTAACTAGAATAATGCCACAGAGCTATCCAATTTTTAATTCCGATTTCCCCCCTTTGGCTATTAGCCAGGGTTTTTCAGAAAAAAATGTGCAGTTCTGAATGCAGCTAGCGCGGTGATGACTCATGAACACTAGGAACCACTCTTGCAAAACTCCATTTGTGGCCCCTCCAAGATCAAACTTTGGGGTTTTGTTTAAGATCATTAGTTTCCCAGTTATCAACCATCAACCAAAAGCAGGCAAACTTCTTTCAGCCTGAACTGACACAATTTCATAATAGATTTGCAAAGCAGTGTTTGTGTTTTAGAACTATGCTGCATCAGGACAGTATTTCAGATTCTCTTAAACTCAAGTATCTATTTTGGATTCAAAATCAGGGATTTGTAGGGGGAAAACAAAAAAAAAAAAAAGGCAAAAAAAAAAAAAATAACACCAGCTTTTCAGGGATATCTATTTTGATTTCTAAAAATAAATTCTGTTTCTGACCCTGTCTGTGCTCAAAATACGTAAGCTGAAATCACCTAGTGGACTTAATCCTGCTACAGTGAAATACACAGCATCTTGCATGACACCCGGCCAGGCTAGGTTTCCTCCTAAGGCAAGCCCCATATCTCTGTGTGGATATTTTATAGAATACCACATCACAGAACATTTCATGGGCAAGGAAGAACCGGAACAGACAGGTGAGACCATGTTATGAGATACAGTCACTACACATCCCTTCTGCAGGGCATAAATGAGAATTCATATCAACAAAGAGAACACAGCCAGTTTGAAAAGTCAAAAGTCTCCCAAAATGGCAAGTGTATCTTGGAAAACACACAAAGAGTGGGAGCAGCAAGAGGTACTTCTAGTCCTCTCTGTTATCTACAAACTGCAGGGGATTTTGCAGAGGAAAAAGTTGCTGAAATTTTGGCTTGACAGGTACTTATTATCATGTGAATATGAAAGAAAAGCAAGTTATTGGGAATCATATTTCATTCTTCAAATGTAGTCACTTTTTTTCCAGTAAAGTTTCTTAAAGAGGTTAACAACTTTTAATATATTAAAATATTCACTTCTCCCTAATGTAAACAATCCAAACTGCTGGTATTTATTTCTCCAGGCTCCAGTTTGTAGAGTGACTTAGTTCAAGTTTCCCCCCTCAAAGGTCTAAAGTAGATGTGTATTTGTGCTCAGCTAGAGTTAGAAGCCTTGCAATAATCCATGACAGAAAGAATAGCAACCCCATGCCAAAGTTGTCTTTATCTGTAATTACCAGAGACGATGAAAGGAATATGCAGAGTAGGACTTCATCAACTCCTGCCACTCTCAGCAGTCATCAAAGTTTGAAAAGCTTTTCTTAAAAAACTAGTCCCCAGATAAGTAAGCATCTATGAGCCAGAGGTGGATTATTTTTGTGGATGTGAATTTTCATGCAACTGCTCACTACAGGGGCTTGAAAGTTGATGTAATGCTGAACAATCTTCATTTCCTTTATTTTCACAGCCCTTGACAGTCATTTTCTGGGATAGATACTGGTTTCTGCACTGTATCTGTGAGAAAAAAGTATGCTGTGAGTCTTTCTCCTCCCATGAGATCTTAGGCAGGATGTGTCAGCCCTCTCCTTTCCTGGGTGCCAGCAGGCATGAAGCTGCGCTACACGCACAGTAACACCATCTTGCATCTGTTTTCCTCAACCTCTCTCCCAAATGTTGCACAGTGTTTTACGATCCCCTTTTATTTTCAATAAAATTTCTGGTTTAGTTCTTGTCCAAGGAAAAAAAAAATATTTTTCTTCTTTCAGCACAGCCTTTTTCCTATAATGAAAATGTGAGGGAAGGCCATGGCCACCAGATTGTTATGAAAAAGGAAGATGTATTAGGATTGCATTGACTTTATGAGTTTAGGTTTTCAAACTGTCTGTTTAGTTCTGCCCAGCTTCATGTCTACATCACTCAATTGACAATGATTTGAAAAGATGTATAAAAATGGCTTCACATCAGGTTTTTGATCAGTCAGTAGTGGTGTTGCCCAGGGCTCAATTTTATGGTCAGTGCTCTTTAACATTTTTATAAATCCTCTGGATGCAGGAATCAATTGTATATTGAGTAAATTTGCCAGAGATATTAAATTAGGAGAAGCTGTGGACTCCCTAATAGGTAGAGAGTCCTTCCAGAGAGATCTAGACTAGAGATGGGCAATCATCAACCATATGAAATTTAACAAGAGCAGGTGCTGAATTCTCTATCTGGGATAGGGTAATCCTGGTTATATGTAAAACTGGGGGATGAGAGGAAGGAAAGCAGCCCCGTGGAAAGAGATCTGGGGGTCTGGATTGGCGGCATGCTCAATATGAGTCAACAGCATGCCCTGGCAGCTGAAAGGGCCAACTGTGTCTTGGGGTGCATCCAGCACAGCATCGCTACCCGATCAAGTGAGGTGACTGTCCAACTCTGCAGTGCCCTGGTGCAGCCCCACCTTGTATACTGAGTGCAGTTGGGGGTGCCACAGTACAAGAACATCAAACTGTTAGAGTTTGTCCAGAGTTAGACCGAGAAGGTGAAAAGTCTCAAGTGCAGGAGTTACGAGAAGTGGCTGAGGTTCAGCTTGGAGAAGGCTGAGGCGTCACCTCACAGCTGTCTACAACAACCTCAAGGGATGCAGTGGAGGGTGAGATGCTGATCTCCTCTCTCTGGTGACCAGTGGTAGGACATGAGGAAATGGAATGGAGCTGCATCAGGGAAATTCAGGTTGGACAGTAGGGAAGGGTTCATCACTGACAGTGGTTGGTCACTGGAATAGGCTCCCTGGGAAAGTGGTTGTGACACCAAACCTGTTAGAGTTCAAGGATCATCTAGACAATATTCTTAGTCATATGGTTAAGTTTTAAATAGTCCTCCTTTTAATGGAGTTGGACTCGATAATCCTTATGGGTTCTTTCCAACTCGAGGTATTCTGGGATTCTAATTCTATGATTCAGCCTGGAAACAAGAAGGCTTATGGAGACCTTACTGCAGCTTTTTAATAGATAAAGGGAGCTTTTATGAAAGATGGAGAAAGACTTTCTACAGAGGCCTGTACTGACAGGACAACAGGCAATGATTTTAAATGGGAAGAGGGTGGAGAAGGAACATAAGGATATAAAGAAAAATTTTTTTATGATGCAGGTGGTGAAGCACTGGAACAGGTTTCCCAGAGAAGTTGTGGATGCCCCATCCGTGGCAGTATTTGAGGTCAGGTTGGACTAGATGATTTTCAAAGGTCCTTTCCAACCCAAACTGTACAATGATTCTATGATAAAATCAATACTGACCATCATTTATGTGAATAGGATGAGTATGAAGCTAAAGAAAAGCCATCACACTGGACTTTACTCTTTGAAACTCTGCTGTGTATCTAAAGTAAATTCATTGGAACCAAAAGAATGGAATATGGCTGTACACACATGGAATATGACTATAACAGATGCTGGGGAGGGACTCTTCATTAGAGACTGTAGTGATAGGACAAGGGGTAATAGGTTTGAACTTAAACAGGGGATGTTTAGGTTAGATATAAGGAAGAAGTTCTTTACTGTGAGAGTGCTGAGGCACTGGAACAGATTGCCCAAGGAAGTTGTGAATGCTCCACCCCTGGCAGTGCTCAAGGCCAGGCAGGATGGAGTCTTGGGTGACATGGTTTAGTGCAAGGTGCCCCTGCCACGGGCGGGGGTTGGAACTGGATGATCTTAAGGTCCTTTCCAATGCAAACCATTCTATGATTCTATACATTATATCAAAGAGATAGTGTTAGAAAAAAAGAAAAAAGAAAAAAAAGTCTTTGCTTAGTACTTAGCCTAAACCACAACCCGACTGACTGTTTAGGTATTTGAAGGATAAGTAAATAGTGTTTCTTCAAGATGAAGCCTTTTTCTCAGTGATAAAATTACAGAACAGCTACTTGTTTATGGCTACCTGATCATTGTTGAAGTTGTGTTGAATCCCTTCTAAGATATTGTTCATACTGTAGCCTATGCTGCAAGAAATAACCAAAGTAACCTAAAGGTAGCTAGCTCAGCTACTGAGATACCAAGGTGACTATCTGTAGCAATTAAGCCAAAATACGATAGGGCCTAGAGAAAGCCAATAGATCTATTGGTCTCACAGAAATAAGCCTTCCCTTCTAAAGGTATGATTAGGCTCATGTCACAATTTCACTTTAAATTCTGAAAGCTTGATGAGTGGAACAGTTCGGATTTGAGAATTTCATTGAGAATGTTATGCAAAAAATTACCAGCTGCAGCTCCAACAGTGCTCCAGCACTCAAAGCTCTTAATCCGGGTAGCTTCTGCTACCCTTGGAATTTAAGGTCAGCATTATATTTACCTACAAGTAAGGCAGATATTAGACTTTTGCTGTACAAATTGCTCAACAGAATAGAGTTTATTATAATTTTTTGCTTTCAAATTCTTCTTTGAGTTATTCAGAGTCACTGAATGTTATTTTCTAACTAACAGCTTAGAAACAGCTTAAGCATTAAATGACTCTTCCTAAACTCTCAGTAAAATATGACTGGCCAGTCCAATGAAAATAACAAAAATCAGATTAGCAAAAAAGAAAAGAAAATGAAAAAAAATAGTCAGAATGCTTTCAAACTACTGTTTATTTTCATGCATTTAATCTCTCATGTTTGCTTGTCACTGCAGTATTTTAAGATGTTTTTAAAAGTAGTTTTAGATTTAAATTTGCACATTGAACACATATTGTAGATATACAGAAAGCAGTTACAGTTGCAAATGTTTTTCAGTTGCTCATTAGCCAGTAAAGGGAGAAAAAAAGCAAAAATTGAAGAAGTGCCTTTCAGAAAACAACGGCAAGAGTCTCCTTATGGTCCAGGTGGAAAGAAAATACAGTACTAAATCTCATCCGTCCTGCTGTATCAGAAATATAGCGTCTAGAACATACTGCAGGCCCAAAAGTACCACTCCACATCTCAACATGTCTGAGCTCAGATTTGGATCAAAGTTTCACAGCTGGTCTTTAAAAAAAAAAAAAGAGACAAAAAAACCCAGCCAACCAACCAAACAACAAAGTATGTGCTGAAGAGGAACCTAAGTTCTCCATGTTTTGAGAAAGTTTGAACTTGGGTCTGAATCACATGTGTTAGCCCAGCTCTACTGAAATGCCTATGCTTTCTTATGTACAATCTATTGCTTGGGGCTTTAGAGAATCACACCTTATCTTCTTTCTTATACATAGCAAGGTTTTCAAGAACTATACATAATGCAAAGGCCTGGCTGATTTAATTCTTTTTCATTTAATTTCCAGAACATATTTACTGAAAGAATTATGGGTATACAAAGGCTCTTCCCGTGAACCTGCACTTATGAATGGCATATCATCCAAAAGAAGGCTTAACCGACATTTTCGTTAGGAAAGCTGGCAACTATTCATTCTAGGACAGAGTGTTTGGGTGAGATAACCCAGCAGCAATTGTAGAAACAGATTACATGGGGAAACTTCTAGAAAAGCATTTCATATATTTTTAACTACTTCACTGAGGTACAGAAGCCTGAAATTAGGAAAGTCAGCACAATGTGACTAACTGGTTCTCCGAAGACCACCCAATCACTCTGCAGATTACAACACTGGTCTAGGTTGTGTGAAATTTCTACAGCATAAAACTGACCTAAATTAAGCTAATTTAGCTAAGTTTATTAAACCTAATATCCAAAGGTATGTCTTTATTGATCAACCAAGTCAAAATGCAGTAAAACTGAGAGTCATTCATGCAAGTTTACTGTTTTCATCCTTCACAATGCAGTCACACTGAGGTGAAAAACCCAGCTAGTGCATCATTTACTTCAGCTAAATTAGCAAGCAGAGCTGGTAGAAAGTATATTTCATACTGGTGCATTAACTTGCTTGCATTAACAAAAGGCAGCCATGAGCTGAAGCAAAGAAGGGAGGCATTCGAAAAGTGGGGTAAAAAATCAGCAAGTAACAGAGACAACACCAAGCATCTAAACAAATCTGGCATTGTATCATTGTGACTCTCCCATGCATGTTCCCTCTTTTTTGCTTTCTTGGTGGTTTTTGTTGTTGTTGCTGCTGTTGTAGGCTTTTGTTTATTCGTTCTGGGTTTTTTTGGGGGGTGTTTGGTTTTTGATGTTGTTTTGGGGGGGTGTTTGGTTTTTGTTGTTGTTTTGGGGGGTTTTTGCGTGTGTGATTTTGGTTTTGGTTTTGTTATTGTTGCTGTTGTTGTTTTGGGTTTTTTTTGTTAATGCTGACTTTCTTCTGCTACTAAACATACATCCCTCATCTAATGGTGGAAAACCTCAACTCTATTCAGCAGTTTGTACATGGCTTCCCAGAGGTAAGAGTGATGATCTCAAACTTTGACCCCTTTACTCAGATTAAGTATCCATGAGGCTTCATAATCACCTTAGCACTCTTCTATGAACTCACACAAACTGTTCACTGATTCATGCTTCAGCTGAGAAAAGCAGCAACAGATAAGGCTCCTAAGCAGATTGAAATAAAGCTTACTTATCTGCTGCCTGCTAAAATAATTTCCAAAACTCTAGGACATCCTGCTCGTCTGCTACCTACAACCTCACTTTACTAGAAAGTGATGAATAGTTTGGAAGATGATAGGAAAAAAATCATAATTATCTTCCTGCTTAAAAGCCTAGGGACAGTAAAACACCACTGATAACTACTGCAGTACTTGTCAATATGCAAAGCACAATTCCAGCACACAGAGAATATTTTTAGGACCAGGATGGGTGAACTTAGCATATGAGAATTTATAATTTCTTTTATGATTTGAAAATGCATTCTGATCTAAGGAAATTGAATAAATGCACATGAATTTTGTATAACTAACAAGAAATCAGCTATTTATTACTCTGTTCAAGTTTCCTTGAACCAACATACACATTTATTAATACCTGGATTGAAGGTATGTGAGTACTATCAATTACTACGCTGGATGAAAAAATCCAGCTGTACTGTGCATTAGACAGACCACAACAAACACTAGCCAGACTGCAAGGAAGAAGGCAAAACCCACATTGCATTGTCTTTCCACACTCTCTATCAATGTATTTCCAGCATCCTTATAGCCAAAGTATCCAATTGCTAATAAAACTCATCTCTGTTGAAGCACAACGGTTGGTGGCTTTGCTCTCAAGAAAAACAGGAGTGGTTTGTGATTCTCCTCTCTAAAGGTTTTGAATAGCGAAACAGTAAGGCTGCATAGTAGCTCATGGTGGAGAGAAGACAGGTGAGGAGTTACTCTTTCCTGAGCTTTGCACAAAAAAAACCCCTCGAACCTCCAACCTCCCCCCACCATGCTCCCAAAAAACCCCACTATCCCCTCTCCCCCTCAAAAAAAAAAACCAACAAAAAAACAACCCTGAAACTGAAGAGCAAAACTCTGGAAGGACAGAAATAAATACTCCTTCATGCAATGCATAATTAGCATTGGAGATTAATTTCAAAGTGACTTGAGGCAAACAACTGTAATACCAAAATGGGGTCTGTCTTTTTGTGTAAATAACAAGAATATCAGAAGTTATAAAGAGCTAATGCTAACAAAGAGCATGAAAAGTCTCATGCTTTGAGGTTTAGCCTTGTCTTTAACAACTAATTAGCAAAATTTTATTTTCCTGGGGCTTATTCTGTCACCAGAGTTACCCTGTGCTTCTCACTGTCAGTATGGGATACCAGAACTCATGGTTTACTTGGGCTGACAACTCCAGTTGTCGTATTTATTTATATTTAATATTTATATTTATATATATCATTGTCATGCTAAATGTCCCTAGCATAATC
>WYDI02022431.1:0-66221 GCA_009867235.2 Psittacus erithacus
GGTGTCCCTGCCCATGGCAGGGGTGTTGGAACTTGATGATCTTAAGGTCCTTTCCAACCCTAACTATTCTATGATTCCAGTGTGTCTGTGGGTTTAGCTCCCTGAGCTGACTCCTTAGACTGCGGGACAAGCACCATGCATTGCACAAGAAAGGCAACGGAGCCCTGGGAGGGCTCATATGGGAATCAGAACATCCTTTTTCAGCAGCAGCCCCCAGATGGGCTCTACATGCTCAGCCCTACCCTAACACCACAGCCTCAGTATGACGGTAAGTGATAGCTCCAAGTCTGAGAATGAGGGCTGGATCCCTTGCTTGAGCAGATGGGAATTACTGTGCTGAATTTCAAAGGAAGGGGATTTAATTTTCATATGATGCCAATGATTTCTTTTCACCAACTTATCCCACTGCCTGCCAGAATCTCAACTAAGGAGTGATCCACATCCTAGTTTGAATGTTCCTATGGAGTCAGAACTTGAAAGAGTATGTTTGTGCTCAGAAATTATGCTTAAGTCCATCACAGCGCAGCAATAATTCAACTACAGTTGCCTAGAGGTACAGGCTGGAATAAAGCAGGTGTGAGTAAATCCAGAATCTGGACAACTATAAGAAAAGTCAATAGATGATGGAAAAGACCCATTTGAGACCTATGGGTGTTCGTGACTGCTGAGTCTAGTCCTCTGCAATGAACAAGAAATGTTGCAATAGATACTTTCTCAGGTTCTTAAACATTTCTTCTGTGATGTTGCCAGTTTACCACAGGCAACAAAGCACCTCCCCAGACCCTCTCATGAAGCTAGCTCTAAGCAAGCATGGCCAGAACCTGGAACTTCCGCACAGTAAATGAAGACAGCAAGAGAGAGCAGAAGCATTGCCAACATCCTCCTCCTAATGCAGGAAGGGAGACCAGTGAAGCCTGGCAAGAGGGCGCTCTCACCGCATGAGGGGAGAGGCACCGAGAGAAACTCAGAAACACACCATCAAGGGACTTTGCAGCCTCAGAGGAAGAGAAAACTTCTTTCTGACCGCAGGTCTAAAGACTGATGTAAGCCAGAGCACATGGCAAAGACATACCAAGCAGATCTGTGTTCTGGCTCTAGATGTGGTCAAAACCCAAATCCTTGCAAGAATGCTAACCCCCCACTGAAGCTTTTTCATGCAACCTGCAAAAGTCCTGCAGTGTGAGACAAGGCAATGTAAGTATGATGCAGTGTCACAGTAGCTTTAAAATGCCTTTGGGCTTATCAGTGTAGCAAATACCTAATGATTCATACTTCTAGAGCACTAAACATGCCATTACCCCTGCAAGAAGCTGGTAACTGTAAAAATCCCTAGATAGGAGGACCATTCAGTTAGTGAGATCCTGTAGCAACTCGATCAATGTCTTCTCACACTGCTGGGAAATGAGAAAATACGTGTTCAATAGCTGAAAATACAAATTTCTCCGTAGAAAAAAACAGGGAAAAATCAAACCCAGTTCCAAAACACTGCACTGAGAAGATATCGTCCCCTTAATTTGGTCTCCATTATAACAGGTTTTGGGTGTTTTAACACAAAAAATTGCAAGAAACTTTGCAAGCTTGCTTTCAGACAGGGTAATTCCACAGAAGTTGAAAAGTGCTGATTGACAATGGTAAGATCCTGTAGGCTGAACTCTAGAAAACAATTAGTCTGTGTCAGTGATGTCCAGAGGAAGTGACAGGAAACGCTGCTTAAGGGACATCTAGCCCATTTTACTCTTGAGCAGATTTTACATTAAAAGGCAACAGCAGCTTAAGTTGTTCCTGTCTATGTTTGCCAGTACTGACCTTGTTCAGGCAAATTATCAATCTCCACAACTCTGAACTCCTATCATTATGAGCACACACACCCCCTCAATGTCTGATATGCATACATTATCTACATGAATTAAACCAATTTGCATTTGTATGCTGAGCAGCTGGTCTCAAATTTACTCCAGAATAAAATAAAGTCCCAAAACCATATATGCAGCTGGGATTGCTTATGAGTGAAAAATGTGGTATCTTTATAGCCAACAGCATATGTATTCAGTATGCAGATCTACAAATATTGGATTCACTGCCAAAATCATTGTTAAGCAAACTGGCTGACTCTCTGGATTTTCCTGATGAACCAGAAGGAACCTGCTGAAGAAAGGGAGATGAAGTAGAGTATTTTGCAAAAATTCATATCATGGATTTAGGGTGTCCTAAATGCAGTGCCATCTAGGAGCCAGTGTGGCCCTGCAGCACAGCACATTTCTGCCTGGGATACAAGCTCCGATCCTGGAGGAGGTGTCAACACTGTTGTGATGAGCCCCAGTAGTGTGGCCATGCTGTAGCAAAACAGCCTGTCTGGAGCAAGGTTAGGTACCTCTGCACACAGCTGTGGTAAGTGCTGTAGACCCACCTAACAGCATCCATAAGTGACACTGGAATGAGATCCTGTTTCAAAGGGATTTAGTGGCCTCCTGAAGTGCAGAAGATGACACAGGCAACAGCCTCTTCCTCTGCAACACTTGGCCAGAACAGCTATATTGCTTAGTTTGCAAGATCAAAAATAAATAAGAATAAAAAAATCAGTCTTCATTTATGTCTCTGCTCAAAACATTAACAAATGCTAAATTCCCCCCTGCTTATTTCAGGTAATGGAATCTATGTAATGAGAATAATTTTTAATAGAGCTTCTCTGTGTTTTTACTAAGGGCATATTTTTACCCACTGCATGGAGCTGACTTTGAACATATTCATTCTGCTATTTTAGCAGTAGGAGACTAGGTTAACGCACCAGTCATTCACTCCTGGAGATCTGGATTCAGTTCCTGGCCTACATGACAAGTGATAATGAGTTTGGTTATTGAATCTCCAGGGGATATTTGTTCACATTACTAAGCAACCGCATAATTTGGCAAGATGTGTTAAGTATGTGCTAAGGATAAGACCAGGGGCCAATTGCTCAAATGACTGACACAATGCAGCCGCCCTAACATCACTACACCGCACTCCTTCTTTGTGCAATTCTGCTGGAGATCGGGAGAACTATGCAGGTTTTTCTGTGTGTCTGTTTTAGTACTGACACAGGCCAGTGCACAGCAGCACAGGTATGATCTGGATCTGCAGATACATAAACAGGACTTGTATCCTTACTATCAAACTCAGCACGTAATTCAAGGTTACTTTAGTCAGTTATACATCCTTTTTTTCAGGACTTGCTTCATCCAAGCTATAATAAAACACAATGCAAGCTGAAAAGAATATTGGGATTTAAAAAATAATTACATAATACTTACTTTTGTTTGTCTGTTAGCAAGCAACTCTACAGAGGTTGTATCTTAAAGGCTTTTCCCTGCAAACATGATGTTTACAAAGTCTTGTTAAAACAAAATGAGAACTGAAACTCTTGCATGATTATGAAACTCCATAAAACAAGTATGTTGGCCACTGCAAGTACCACTAGCACTGCTACTTCACTTTAGCTAAGCATTTCAAGCTTGAGTTGCCTTTAAACCGGCAGATCGCTTCTGCAACCAACGTGGCAAAAGTAGCTACTTATCCTAAGGCTACTTCCGCATGGTCTTCTTTTGACCCCAGTTGAGCTGACTGTGACCCAGCTTCAACCGGAGGCATGTGCAAGCTTTTAGGGTTGTCCTCTAAACTGGTAGCACATCCACCAGTCTAGCAGATCATCTCTTTCAAGGATTATACCTATGGGTATATAATTGCTACACTATTCTTAACAAGCCTGGCAACCTCCTTCCCTGAGCCTCTGTGTAAAAAAACTGTGACCTCTGAACACATCTAAGGAATAGGCCCATCCCAGGATTTGGGAAAAGAAAGGCAGATTTTGCCTTTTCTCAGCATTACAGTGGCATCCATGTATGTGGATGGCTTGTCTGTGCTCCAGCACCTACAGGCCTTGGAAACTTTGGGGTTAAATGCTGATGTGCATGAGGAGATTTAGATTTTTAAGGAACACAGGCAACAGCCTCTTCTTTAGAAGATTTTTAAGGAACAAAGGTGTTCTTCATCACTTCTTGGGACTTTGGTGTCCGCATAATTCAGGTAAGGGAAAGAAAGCATACTGGATCCTCTCCTTTATCTACTGGAGTAGAAACAAACCTTATTCATGGGTTATAGCCATCTGCTGCAGATTACAGTTCAAAAGGGGTTAACACTTCCAGCATATAGGAGATCCAGATGTCACATCATTGCCCAGTCGTATGACAAAAGTCAGAATTTATTGATAGCTTCTGCAGGAATTAAGGTTCAGCACCTGGCAGGCTTAAACCCATAGCAGAGAAGAAAAAAACCAGGAGTAAGCCTGCTCCCATTCCAACAGGAACGACGCTCATCATGGGGGTGGCTGGTAGCTGAGTAAATCTGGAGCGGCTGCAAATCAGGAAATGACTTGTCAGCCAACTCCAAGTCTTTTTTTGGCACACAAGCCTCTTGAGGAGGATAGTGGCAGGAATGAGGCATTTATGCCTGATCATTTGGGAATTTTATGAATAAAAAGATAAAGTTCACTTGCTGTGAATCACAGAAAACCAGAAAACTCTTCCTGCCATGACCAAGAAGAATGTGTATGAAAAAGGCTTCATTGAAGAGAAGCCATGGGAAAGCGTGATGTTACTCATAAACAAACACCAGCCAGCTTATGTTCACCACGAGCTGGGACATGCAGCCAACAATTAAAGAGCTCTCATTTTCAATGGAAATGATGTTATGGCACTGCTCCAGTTTACACTGAAGGTCTGGACAGTGACAACATTGGAGCTGTCAAGGGAAGGTGGACATGAGTGTGATGTTTCATCTCACACAGCAAGCTGGCCAGGACACAGGGCCCCACTCCCCCCTACACCAGCTTCACCTTTTGGCAGCACTGTGTCTCTGAAGCCTGGGCAGGCTTGGTGCTAGAACTAACTTTTGAGTACAGATCCGTGGGTGAGAAACACGGTTACAGAGCACCTGATTCGCCAGCCCATCCACGGAAACATGGAGTTGTGTCAGAAATGACAGAGAAAACATTTGCTTTGATTTAGAACGCCTGTCTTCTATTTAGGGCATGCCAGAGACTCCAAGAGTGTGAACAAGCAGCTAAGTGAGGAAGGCATCTAATCTAGTGCTTGAGTTTATTTTATATGTATTTTTCTCTCTTCTCTCATAACACTCCACCTTCCCCAGATTTCCTTTAAATCAAGTTCTGCTCCAGTCTGATGCAGTTCTTTGGAGTTGTATAAACCCGTCTGCTCAAATCCTCCACCCACAGAAAAGCTGTGCCAGCTTTAGCTTCATCAAGCCAACCATAAATCCTTGATGTGCCAGAAAATGCCACTGAAATGCAAAAGCAAGACAGGTTTTCCAGGTCTCCTGCCGGAAGGATGAGCCCCAAACCCCAGATGAGGGACTGCAAAAATCAAGTTAAAACCATAATTGCTTTTTGCTAATTGGTTCTACCACTACTATAAACACCACTTTCCTCATGAATGAAGCTTTTCTTTCTCCTGCTGGATTTTAAGGATGGTGTCTTCATTTCTTAGAGCATTAAGGAGCATTCACCTCCTGCTAAAAAGCTCAACAAGATAATGGCAGGAGGAATCTGAATATACAGCTAAGGATGTGGGGGGCTGGCAGGCCACTCAGACTAGCATCTTCTCCTGGATATCGGCAATAAGGCAGCATAGAAAGCATCCTACAGCTGTGCCAGAGCCTCAAGAAAAGCACACGTCCAACAGTCAACAGATGCTTGACCAACAACAGAGTTGGCAACTGCCTACAAAAGCAATGATGCCCTAAAATCTCCAGGTAGATGTGCCTCATTATCCATTGACAGGGGTGTAAATCAAGCCTAAGCTGGTGGTGAAAAGGTGGCCCAGAGGAAATGAGAGTCAAGAGCCATTTTACTTTTGGCACATCAGATGCTGAGATATTCAGGAACATGCTAACAAAAGGCCTCTTGACTCAAAAATCTGCCTCTGTGCTATGCGAAATATGAGCCGTGGCCAATTAAAATAATTATGGCCTGATCCTATTTATGGCATGAGTCGGTGTAATGCTGATGGTGTCATTAGAGCTGGGGCAACTCACACTGGCTGAAAAACTGGCCCTCTGTGTTGAATATACCATGCCTGGACATCTCTGACTCTCAGAAACTGATAAAATGGCATCTGCTACAGGACAGCTTTCAGCTGAAGGGATTAAACAGCTCAAGAGGTTGGTAACAGGATACGGGCACTTCCATCCCTGCTTCTGGCTGTAGTTCAGCCCAGGTTTACACCAATCTTTGTGAATGAATGGCTGTGCCAAGAGAGGAATTCAGCCAATGTGCTCTCCTTGTGTTCTTGGCAGATACTGGAAGTAAAGCATGATGAATCTTGGTTTTCTTGTCAGGAAGAAACTGATGGGAATGCAGTTAAACTGTCCCATCTGTCCCTCAGACTGAGGTCAAGCATACTCGTGGGACAGGCATAGGGTCCCTCTACCTGCACAAGGTTGTAGAGTAATTATGAGTATTATTAATTCACATATTCTATCCAAATTAAAGCCGTCTTTTTCAAGCAACTCCTGGGAGACAGAAATCTTCAGAAACATGTTATTCAGACAAAAAGGTAAAATTCGGTTTGTTCTTCTAGACTAGAGTCCAAAGACACAACACTTATACTATCTCTGAATGTCAGAAACACCCTAGCTAAGCTGACAGAAGAAGGAATCTCCTAACTTTCCCTCCAAAGCCAGGAAAAAACTGGGAGGAAAAAACCCCTCAAATATTAGGGACCAGCAAACTGCTTTGGGTAGGACCTGGCTGGTGCAGCAGTGCTGTGGGAGGACACATGGGCTGCCTCACTACTGCCTCTGTAGTGCCAGCTTAATGAGTCCAGGTTCCCTATGTGCCCTCTGAGAGGTGAGGACCAGCCATGCCCCCATGGCACAAGGATCCTCTTCCCCTGGGGCTTCTATGGATGCCAAAGAGTGGCCACAACCCTGCTGTCACCCCTGTGATCCTGATTTTGCTGTAGGAGGGAACAACAGCCCCTTCTTGTCCTGGCTGTGTATGGTGTGGTGGCACTGGCTGCAGGCTCCCAGGGAGGGCAGCTGGCAGAGACCCTCTGCAGCTGCAGCAGTGGGACTTGCCCCAACAGGGTGAGGTAATGACACAGTTGGGATCTGTTGAGTTTTGTAGCTGGAACAGGAATTTCTCCGGACTTGCTCGCTGCTTATAAATGTAAAAAAACTAGTGTGCTTATACAAGGGTGAAACTGAAGGCTTGAGCAGTGGGACAGATAATATAATACTCCTTCTGTGGCAGTGTCATTAAATAGAACTTTGCATAGAAGCCAAAGCACAGCACTGCAAATCTCTCTCTCCCTGGCAAAATCCTCGCTGCCTGCATTTTTCTGTATTACTCATTACCACCAAGAGAATGATTTATTTTGAAATAGGAAGGAGAGGAGATGCTTGGCACTGTGGCTTTGAAGAGTTCCAGTCTTCTGTTCTGCAAAAAGTACTCCAGCAAAAATACCATTGAGGGAAAAAAAAAAAGGATTGCACATTAAAAGGGAGAAGAAAAGACTTTGTACAGCATGAATTCCAAGATGATTCACATCCTGTTCCCCTTCCTCAATGTAAGTCCTTACAGCAGTATAACATCTTCTGCAAACAGTCTTTCCTTGATAGAGAAATTCACTGAGGAAGGTCAATGCAATGTTTATGCAAAATGAAGGCTTCCCCCCACCCCAAGGTTATTAGTGCTAATGGGAATGACTGGTTAAAATGAGGCAGCAAATAACAATCGCCTATCACGCGGAAAAAGGATGGAGGCACTCAATGAGATGGCAAATGTTGACATTAATTTAGTGCACACGACACATATGACATCTGTGGAAGGGAGTGCATGAGACAGCCAGATACACCATGGTTTGAGAAATGAGAAACTCAGCTTAATTAAACTGTACTGACCCCTTGGCAGGGCAGAAAAAACTCTGCCTTCCTGAAATACCTTGTCTTTATTTTAATGCAGTTCCCTGAGGTGATTTTAAGCACATGGGGCATCTGTCAGTTCCCCAGTCTCTTTTCATAAAGGTCCAAAAGAAGTATAATTCTTTGGCTGGCTCAACACAATAATGATTTTCACTCCTGAAAAAATAACATTATAATAATGATCTTAAAACTCCCTTCCTGAATTTAAGTTTAATTTATTATGAATTCTATCAACCCCTAGTCATATGCCAGAAGCATCTTTGACACCAAACCTTAGAGGTACTCCCTAAAAATGCTGTAACTCAGGATAACCTGCTGTAGATTTCTGATGGCTACTAAATTATTCCCAACCTCTATAGTTGCAGCTTCACCTTCCTTCTTTTTAAAATGTCTGAAGAAACCAAGCCTTGGAGATGATCTGGAAAGTGCGTCAGAGATGCCAAAGATGAGCAGGTTTTTGTTCTCGGTCTGCATAATGTGGCCACCAATGTCCAGTTACGCAGGAGGTCTTTGCTGTTTCTTGGACTACCTGACTGACCCTTTGTCTTGGCTGCAGACTTCTGCCTCTTCTACCCAGCCAGCATTTCTACCATCATTAGCCACGCAGGTTTCCATTCAATTTTTTCCACTGTTAGCTGCTTGATGGGTAGTTGTCAGTTTGCTGCTAACCCTTCTCTGGCTAAGCAGCCCCAGGAGGCAGCTGAGTTGGACAAGTCTGATAGCGAGGTGATGCTGACCAATTTGTCAGGAATCAATCACAAGCTGTGCAGTTCAATGTTTATTAGAAGGATACCATCATTTGAACATGTACATGTAGGACAGCCAGTTAAATTGGACTGACAACCCGTTGCCAGCTCAGTACAAGGGAAAATACCAGTGCTGACAATGTGACAGCTTTCCAGTGAGGCACCTGTGAGAATGGGATGATGTGACGGTGAACAAACTATTAGAGCTTGCCATGCCGCAGTACCAGACAAACCCAGTGCAGAGCAGTTGAACTACTACTACAACTCGTTATGTGCTTGTCTTCTTTCATTAGATCTTGTCTAATCTCATTAAGCTAAAAATCTAACCAATGGCAATAAACCACTCACCCAACAAACACTGCATAGCTCTAATTGGCATTAATAGGAGATACCCACTGGCCTTCTGAGTGTCAGGAAGGTGCATCCATCCAGTGCTAGGACCCCTGCGGCAGACATCAGCAGCACTGCCCATAAGTGCTACCTACCACTACCATACAGGCTGGGCATCTCTCAGTCCTCTGGAAGCCAAGCCAGAGGGACACACACTCACACAAACAGTAGCTCTTCCACAGGGTTGGAAAAGGGAATAGGTATGGTTTTCCTATGCCCTGCTAATCCTGGGTGCCAGTAAGTTTGCCAGCAACAGAGTGTAGACATTGCATACCCTGTGAGACTCTGCCTTGGACTGAGGGACCGGTACTGTCAAGGATATGCCTACAGCTGGGAAAGCACCAAGCCTGAAAACACGCTCTCCTCTCCTCCAAGCCTGTGCCAGTAACGTCTTTTGCTGCCAGTGAGGCACTGGCCTTCTTCTACAGTCCTTGCATTCTTTAAATATTGCACAAGATTATATTTCTACATCCAAGAATGATAAAAATTGGCAACACGCAGCAGATTTACTCACTCAGATTTATTTTTGTACTAGCAGCAGTGAAAATCTGCCTCCATGCTTTACTATATGAAGCACCACTTGTGGAATTATTCATTAGCACTTCATTTATAAATCAGACTTTTAAAAAATTATTGGCAGCATTTCCCTCTTTCAAATCCCAAACTTTAATAAAAATAGATTTCCTTTTCAGAATTCTGTGTATATATACACCTAGCAATATTTTTTTTAATAATGTTTGCAAAATTTGGCCATAAATCTTTACTGCTGTGTTCCATTTATGAACCATGGGAGTGCCATTGAGCACAGGTTTTATTTAAAAGGGAATGCACACATAGGAGGACTCCTTTTGAGCCCCTCCATCATTTCCCTAAATTGTCATCGCAGGAAATAAGGACTACTTTACTCTACCTTTTGTAATCGGCTGGTCACTGAAGTGACTGCTTCAGATAATTTGCTGCTTGTGGCCTTTTGGGGCATGTCCACAGGACTGGATGTGGCCAGAGTCTGGTGCTAAAGCGCTAGTGGGGGCTAGTGGAGCCAGCCTGGCCTTCTCTGCCTGCTCTCAGCCCACACATGCCTCGTGTTAATGCATCAGCTGAAACCTCAAGGAAGGACAATAGTTTGCTGAGATTATGCGATTTGAGCGTACGCCAAGCCCCTGTGCCTCTTTATCCACTTAGAAACAGCTTTGCTCAGAAACATCTGAAAAGATTGATAAATGAGGAGATTGATAGTGCAAACTATCACTGTGCAAACTACACACAAATGCTCCCTTCTGTCCACGCCAAGTCTCAAAAATCCATTAGAAGTCTCCAGGTTTTCAATGTTCCCAAAAGACTTATCTGCTGGAGGCCATCGAAGCCTCCTCCTGGTCCTGCTCCGGTGAAGAGGAAAATCCATTGGTACATCCATTGGCCATTCCTCCCCAACAGGGACAAGCAGAAGCCCGTGGCAAACTTCCTCTTTAATTTCTTCTGGTGTTGCAAATGGATTTAAAAATACAAATGTATTTTAACAAATCAGAAAGGTTTTAATACATATCTTCAGGGATGTGAGTATATAAAAGTTGACTATGTAGAACTAAAAAAGAGAAGGCATACTTTGCTGAAAAACAAATTACCTTGTAGTGCATGCATTCATTGTAAAAAATTATTCATTTCACAGAAATAGTTGAAACCCCCCAGCTACTCATCTGATGTTCTAATCAAGAAATTACAATCACCTGGGAGATAAATATTACTGTTTACTATTTATAGCTGTTAATGAGCCTCATCCCAAGAAGTAAACAATTTTTATTTCCAGTCCAAAAGATTCTCTTTACTGAAAGAAAAAGCATAATCTGATTTTTCAAAACACACCAAGTCTTGTGTGAGAGGCAAGTATTTAGTTAAGGAATTTCCTTCTCACGTGCTAATCCCCATCACTTCTCACCATATATGACACTCCTGCATGTTTCAATTTACACGGCATATTTGCTGTGCTGATTTATTAAATTAAATGGCAAAAGAAAGCGGGGGAAGAAAAACCTTATATGGGGAGAAGGTTAGAAGAGATCCAAAAGAAAGCACGTTGCAAGACACAAGAAAATCGTAACTGTGGCACTGCTGTAATCTGTTTTTGAAGTAACATGATTTTAAATTTTAGACGTACCCTTTGATCTAAATTTTCTGCCTTTTTTTTTTTCTTTTCAATAAAGGAATTTATAAAGCACAACAGCTGCAAGAAAAAACTGCTATTAATTTCTGGTGGATGGAGGAGTACTTAATACCGGCATTTGCAGGGTTTCAGCACTTCCCAGTGGGAACACTGAGGGCAAGGTCTGTGGTTTACAGATCAACACCTCCTGTCAGTGGTGCTTTTCAGGTAAGCACCATCAGTCTCTTCATGCTATAAAAATGGCCTAAAATTATCAAGCTTGGCTCTTGATTTCCTTGAGAGTAAAAGGAATTCTCCTACTGAGTGAAGAAATGTTATCCAGTTCCTGCTTCCAGGCACTAAATGCCGTTTTACTATTCATCTGCGGTTGTTGTTCCACCAGGAAGGTGGAATGGAAAAATGTCCAATTTCAAAAAAATCTGTCTGTACATGGAACAAGGCCATGTACCTATTGCATTACAGACCCTGTCATCTGCTGTGATAACAAATACATATGCAAGGAAGAAACCCAAGAAACACTGCAGACCCTGGAGCGGAGTGCCCTGTACATGCAATATGATCGGGCTATTGTTTAAGACCCATTTTAGGGAATGAAAATATTTCTCTGGCAATGCTGTGAAGGTAAAAACAGCTCAAATAATCTGCTGTGTAAGCACCATTCACATGAATGAAATATGCCTTGGGACTACGAATCTTGTGACAGACCTTTCTTAACTGTATTATCCATAGCATGCTCTACATTTTCTGATAGGAAACACATTTCTTTGCTCTGTTATGTTTGTTTACCTAAGTCTTCTCATTTCTACTTCACATTACTCATATCTGTTAGGCAGCTGGCTCTGTTGAGATGATAAAACTGCCAATTTCAGAGCCACATATCCTTGCTCTGAGAAGAAAGCAGTTTGCTTGTACCTCTCACAAGAAACTGAAGCATGAAGGCTTACTTGTGAGCATGGCTCTCCCTTCTGGGAAGCACTACAGATGCACTTTGCAACTTTTTGGTTGGAAATGTCCATTACAAGGTCTCTCAAAAGAGTCCACATGAGGGAACATGCTGATGCCTAGCCAGGGGCTTGTGAGTTGCTGCACGTGGCATGGAGAGGCTTTGACCCTTTTTAACAGTGCTGACAACAATGCCAGGCTAGCTGTAGCGCAGATTGCCGCTTCTTCCTAAACACAAGACCAGCAGCAGTGACAAAAAGGTAGAGCTATGAGATCCAAGCAGGAACAAATAATGATGCTGATATGCAGCCAAAGTGGAAAACAACAGCGTGAAACTGAAATAAGTACTTTATATACCCCAAATTACATACGACTTTGAAAAATAGTTAAGATGACTACATCAAACAATACTTTCACCAACTCTTTAAAATTCTTATTTGACCAGTTTATTTCAACTTGTAAAATTAATTTTAGCATTTAACCTGATGCACTGAAGGCATTTATAAAAAAACCAGCCATCAATAAGTACTATTAGTTGCAACTTCTTTATGGAGATTTGGGGGGTCACGTCTCCCATGTTCCCTGACATTGTGATACACAAGCCAAAAGGGTATGATGGGAGCAAGGAAGTCAATAGGCCAGCTTCCACGCTGCCTGTGGCAGGTGAACCCCTGTCCTGCCAGTCCTGCACTACCACAGGCACAGCACATCCCACAAGCAGCAGCGAGCTAAAAAATCACAGATACACAAAAGCAGAGAAAAAATACAAACAATAAGTGAAGGAAGGAGAGCTCTACAGACAAGGGAAAAAAATGAGAGTCCTTGTTCCCTTCCTGTAAACGTTGTTTGTGCCAGTTTAAGATAATAGTAAAGAAGAGCCATTTTCCCAGGGAATAAAATTATCTTATTTTTCTGAAGATAACATTACAAGTCTAAACCAAAAAGGGTATGGAGTGATCACATCCACTCCAAAATTTAATCTACTGAATACACTTGTGCATAAAAACAATACACTCATACGAAACCATCTTCTCCTTTTTATCCATCTGACTTCTCATGAGAGAAAAAGATAGAATAGCAAAAGTTTTAGGATTGAACATGTAAAATATTTCAAGATATCTAGAAACAGTAACCTTTGAGTGGTTCAAAAACACATAGCATACTAAACCAAGCATACTTCCTTTAATTCCAATTTCACATCAAATTCCAACTTCTCCTGGCAGATCCTACTTGTAGGATCTTTGCCCTGTTAAGTCTCATTCCTGCTAATTGTCTGCTGAAAGCTGAATAAATATGCTTTCAGGGTAGCCAATGTGCTTTGAGGGTTTTGGCTGTCTGTTGATATGAAGGATCCAAATTTTCCTCGTTCCTGGTTTTTCTGGTTGTCGCTGTGGTTTTGAGAAAGATTATGCTAATATTTTGAAAGCAATCCAAGCCTTCTTTTTACTTGAGTAATTATTTTCACATCATTCAGTGCTTCCAGATTTGGAAATATTTCCTGGGTTCCTCCTGGTGGTCATCTACCCCATAATGTAAAAAAAGGTAAGCATGCCACATTTGTTTTTCAGTAACTGGGAGGTATATAGCTAGCTGCGGAATAAAATTACTTCAAAGCCAGACTTGGCTTTGCTTCAGTTTCAAAGTTATTTCTTACATCCACACAGCACTAATTTTGGGATACAGCAAACACTGTCCTAATTTTAAAATTTGACTGAAGGTTTTTAAATGTTGTTTTCATTCACACTGCAATGGATCTCTCTACATTTAAGGAAACATTTACTACATATTTTCAATCAATTTGAGGTTTAACCTCATAAAAATCTCCTTAAGGTGATGAACTTCTCACTGATCCATTTCCATCATAGTTGACTTTGAAATACTTACTTGAGAGTACACTTTGCTTAATTTTTCTGCTGAATGAGTCTTGGCCTAGAAAGCCAGCACTTTGTACCATATCACAGAAGTTAGAGAGAGGTGGGCAAGATCAAAACAATAAACAGATCTCCAGAGTGCTGGGCACCCCCCACAAACAAAAAGAGCTGGCAACCTGCTAATCACAGCAGAGTTCACTTGGCTGTCCTCATTCATGCAAGTAGGCCAACACATTTGAAGGGAGCTTTAGTGACTAAGTGAGGTGCAGTTTTCAGTGTAAGGATGACAAGAATTAGTTCATTGGCTGTCCAAAAAAGCCAGTCTTCCTTGCTCAGCCCTCTGCTACAAGCAGTGCCTTAACCCATACAACCACATTGGGTTTTTTCATTTCCACTTGGAAGTCAGAAGACCCTCCCTCCAACTTTGGACAGACAGAGTGAACCAGGGCTCTGTGATATTTTAACTGATTCACTTGGGAGCCACACAGATTTGAATTCCTGATTTACGTTAATCATGGGCTGAAATTCCTCTTTACAGTGGAGAAGTCCTTCTTATTCCACCCTCACCTAACGTCATAGCAGGGAATATACATGAATGTAATTAACATTTATGCTCTTGACTTGGACAGAAAAGAAGATAATCTCCATCAGCTAGCAAAAAATTTCCTACTTCTGTTTTTATTTTAAGAAGAATTAAGTAACTAAGGCTTTTGAAAAGCAACAGACAAAGGCTATGCACCCATCACTTCTACTTTGTAGTCTCAATGCTGCATGCATATATTTGGGGGATAAAAAAAAATCAATGAAAAACCCAAAGAGTTTTTAAAATGCAAATCAACCTCCCCATTCCTGGGTTTATCATCCCCTGAGATTCCAAGAAGCTGTAAGGAACTAACTTTTATCCCAAAGAAAAGCAAGACTTAGTTAACTCCACTGCCTGCTCTTGAAGTTCACAGGGACACTTTGGAAAAAAAAAGCTCTGCCTATGTCAGTGCATGGTGTGGAGCCACAGAAGAGGATTGGTAGAGTGGAATTTCTAGTGGTGAGGACCTAAGGACCATGCTGTAGGTGCTTTGTGAGCTGTACCTCAGATAAGGCTTCATTCTGCAGCCATGAACTAAATGTGCATTATCAGTTGGTATGCATGATGTGTACTGGACTGCATGTTCCCACTCAGTTTCCCCTGAAAAGAATCAAATTTGTGTGCTCCAGGACCACCCTGTGACAGAGCCAAAGCACAGTTGAGACACTTGAAGCACACGCTTGTGGTCCAAATGATAATACCCATGTAGACAAGTACACAGAGATCAAAGATGATGCATAGCATTTACCTCTGCCCTGGGAAACTTGACAGAACAAAGCGCCATGCCTCCCAGCCCTGCTGCAACCTCTTACCCTTGTCACACATCTGAAGGAGACTACTAAAACTCTTTCTTCCCTGAGGATCATACTGCTTAAAAAAAGGCAGTTCAGGTCTGCTATATGCTAGTACTTGTCATTCACAAAACTTAACACTCTTTCACATCTGCTAACCTGTACTAGACACAGGTGAAACAGGATCAGTAGATTTAGACCAGCGTTAAAGGGGGATGTGTGTCTCCAGCCCAAGAAACAGCAGTGCCTCAGCAAGAGACCCTCATGAATTGGCTGGGGTCCCCCTGCAGACAGTCCAGCCTTTTCCCTGCCAGCACTCATTCAGCCATCCCAACACCCCACATAACATGTGCATCAGTTCAGCACTCTTTCCTCACCATCTATGCTATCCTGTGAAAAGTTATAATTACCCTGCTGTCATATGGTGTGGACATGGGTGGGAACAGCAGAACCAGAGCAGATCAACAAGTGCTCATCTAATCAACTTTGACAAATGGAGATGAGAAACCTGAGCCTTTTTAAAGATTCATGGAGATTTAATCACTTCAGGGAAAGCCAAGCTGAGTTTTCTGAAGTGAGAGGCGCAGCTATTTCAAGTTGGGGAGGACACCAATTCCTGAAGCACCTCCCGCCTAGGCAACAGTAGAAGCGCTGTAATAATGTCTGCTCAGGCACTACTTCACATCCTCCTCCCATGTGTTTTCCTATCGCCTCCGGGATAGTAGTCTCTCTGCCCAAAGGCCCCAAAAAAATAAACACACAGCCCTCTCCCTTGCTTGTCCTTCAATTGCTTGAAAGCATTGTATCATTCTATTAACTCCAGTCCACCCAGAGCAGTGTTTTTTTATCAGCCCCTTCTCTTCCTGTCCAGTTTCTTCCTCAACAAGGCTGTTCCATTTAATTTAGATCCTATGTCTTCCAGCTTTGCCAATATTGTATCTTAGTTTTATCTACATCTTTTATATAACGTATATTTATCTGTCTCTTGTGTCTCAAGGCACTAAAAGAGGGTACTTGAGCTTTGAAAGTTCAGTGACTGTTTTTTAAAAACCTCCTGTTTTGTGTGTCATTTATTCCAACATGCTGAAGCCAAGTTTTCACTTAATAGGATCTCAGGAACCTGGAGAACCTGGACAGGACAGATGAAGTGGAATTGCTTCATTTCTAATAACCCAGACACAGCGCAAAGTGCTCTGAGTGTCTTTCATTCAGCACTTATTTATTGTTCATAATTCACCTCCTTCTGACAGAGAAGGGCATGATAGAGCTAATTTAATATTTCCATGGTCAGATTCCATTCATATTTGAGTGAAATATCGGTAAATAAAACTGAAGCACCATTTATTAGGCTCCTGAAATTGTCACAGGTTAGGTTATCAAACACATTGTGTGCTGACAGCATAAAAATGAATTCACAATCCTGCTCCCTAGACAGCAGCCAAGGAATCACTCAATCCAGGTGACCGGTGCTTTTGAGAAGCCCTGCGTCCTTCCAAAAATATGACCTGATTAAAAAGCCCAGCTGAAATAAACAGGAATTGAGTGAATGTGGCAGTTTATACGGAATTGTTTAAAGGAGCTGAGCAAAGTTGGGGTGGAGAGGAAAGAAAGTGCATTTGGTGTATGGGAAACATGGGACTGATTTGTGTCAGATCACTCCATGTCACAGAAGATGAAATCCTCATTCCAAACAGGAAAATATTCCATCTCAGCATTTACCAACTGAAGCACAGAGGTCTTTTTTTCTGTCTTTTTTCACAGACACTTGTCTGTTTCAGTCAGCATCTAACAACTGGTCACTGCTGAGTCCTGGCTCTGCTGGAAAAAGCCTGGAGATGCTGAGAACCTTGGCTTGGACTAGTGTTTCCAAGTCCTGTAGCCCTGGCTTTGAGCAAGTTCACTAGGATTTACTGAGAGACAGAAACTTAAAAGGTCTAAATAAGGATGCTTCAGAAAGAACAGAGAAAATAAAGACCCCTTCAGCCACCTGTAGATCAGAACTCATGCTGAGTTTTAGAAATAATGGAAGAAAGACTTCCTTTCCCTTTCCCCAGTGCATACTTACTTCCTGCAAGGTAAAGAAGTGAAATGATGTAAATTGCACAAAGGACAGCTTAATCTCACAATATTTCCAGCTGATTTTGGCAGCCTTAGGAATATTATGTAGTTTGCTGAACTACTAGATGTACATCCAGCCTGACCCTTTGAGGTCCACTCATCTTAAGTTCAAAGTAAGTCAGAATATAATAAAGTGATTTACTTTAATTGCCCATATTTTGAATTCTCAAGGGCCAAACACTCCATTTAATTCGAATGCCACCAACTAATGGCAATATCCTGAAAGCCCGGAAGATACCAGAAATCTCCCAAGGCTAAAATTGAGGACTTAGGTACATAACCCATGAATTACCACATCGACATTTCCTACTTATAAATTATTACAAAATAATAGGAGTTTTCAGGCAAGATAATTAAAGTAAAGAAAATATAAGAACGATAGAAAATACCAAACTGGTCAACTAGCTGTTTTAGCAAAACTCATGCTTTTGGCCTTTGATTTATTCTACTGTATGTGCCATTTGTTGGACTGTCATAGTCCATCCACAGCTATTGCTGTTTGCCTAATCAAGTCATGCAAAGACCAGGAAGGAAAGGATCACTCACTGTAGTACAGTGCATCAATCAAAAGGGTTATTTTCATGGACTGGGTCTCTAATCAAGCAGCAAATCATTCTCCAGTTTTGCTATCAAGGACCATTACTTTTAGGAAGTGCTTAATCTAAAAAAACCCCAAATATCTATTTGAAGCTACAGGGCATCTGGTAAGATATACTGAAGACAGAGGAAGTTAAATACGTGTCACACAATTTACCATTTCTGTAGCAATTTATAAATAGCTTATTTGTGGAGATAAAGACAAGCTGCTGGCAAGACAGAAGCTTTAACCTTCTATTTTTCCAGTTTGTTGAGTTATTACAAAGGTCATTCCCACACTTCAATTATCTTGAGTGCCACTTTTGATAGGCGAATTTTCAAATTATATCCAAGGTGCCTTAAATATTTGCAAAAGGCTTCAGGGTACATGTGCCTTTTTAACTAAGTGCCTACATAAAATTAGTATTACGTCTGTGTGTTAAAGCATTTTCCTGTAAAAGTCTGGGTAAAAACCTATAAAGCCTCAATATGGCACCATCCAAATGCAGCTGTCCTGCAGAAGAAACACCCCTACCAGGGAATGCTGTGCCACCTGAACATGCCGGCTGGGTCAGCACTAATGTGAGAGAGACATTTACTGCATCCCTCTGGCAACCATCACTTAGGAAATCCCAAAGGACTGTGCATATGTCCAGTGCAGAGAAACAAGAAACAATATCAAGGTTGACTTTGATATACCTCCAAATCAAGTTTATCGCTCTTTCATGTATCACAGTTAGTATCTTGCAGATTTAATAATCCAAATAGCTCCACTGTACAAAGAGTGGGGTATAGGAGACCACATAAGCTTTCAGAAACCAGCAGTGATTCAGGCACAGGGCTTGCACCATCTGAAAAACAACTGTTCTCATCTCCTGTGAGTTTTGCTTTCAAGGACAGATTATTTCAGTGGTCAAAACAGGCCAATATACCCCACCTACACAACAGGTCAGCTTCCTGATGCCTTCTGTACTAGGAAAACAGGATGGAATATGGATATAACAGACCTGATAAAGTTTCAGGCTGGGACCTCTGAATTCCTGTTTTCAACTGTCAGGTGCCTTTCACCATAATACTTTGTTTCAGGACTGATCCCACTGAAATTTTGAGGAATATTATTTTTTGAGCAAGAAAAAATGGAGAAAAGCAGCACCCGCAGGTAAAAGCAATATAGTGCCTCCTTGTACTGATCTTCTCTTCCGCTTCAGATTTCTTCCACATTTTTAGGGGAAATGTTTTATTAAAATGTGTTCTTAACTGCTTTCACAAAGAAAAAATTTAGTTGCAGCATAATGAATACTACTAGTAGCCATTCTTTGTTATACATAATGCACAGAGCATACAGAATTACTTTGTAATGGCCATTCAAAATGTGATCTAGATAATGAAACATGTTAGATCAATGTATCTTAATGGATCCTCTCTGTTGCCAGCCGGCCAGCTCCTGCTAATTCCTAACAGCACAAGGAAACACCTCTACTAAGTCACTGTCAGCTGAGCGTTTATGTACACAGACACCCAGAGGAAACCAGGTTTTGGATATAGCCCTGAGTACAGATAATCAACAAAGCAAATTTTTTTTCTCACATATTTGTTTCAATTAGAGCTTATTGAATCATCTCTGCAGCCACGAAGAGGGCTCAAGTAATCATCAGTGCGGCTCAGGAGGCAATTCAGGATATTCTCTGGAATATTTGTCCTTTTTAATCATCTGCCACACACTGCTCTTTTAGGTTGTTGTTACTCAGAGACTGAAGAACAAAAAGGAATGTTAAAGTGAAAGGCTGTCTGTTTGAATGCAGCAATTCCCTGCATGAAAATGAGTCCTGTTAATAGGAAAGGCCAACCTATCTTCAGGCAATATTTCAAATCCTTGCCTGTCTGTAACCTCAGAGGAATTTAATTCCTTTATATTATTTAAATTACACACTAGAGGGGAAAATTATGAGGTACTGGTCATTTAAAATGCCTTCCTTAAAATATATAATTAAAGAAGCTAGCAGCCCTTCCAGCAGCAATTTCGTCATGGTAGTCTAAACAATTTTTAATTTTATTGGCATTTATAAAGTGTCATTTTGTCCTACACCCTTTGGTCAGTAAGCCAAGGGTTAAATCATCACCCTCACGGTATCACTCACTAATACCTAAGCATGTAAAAACAGAAAGTGAAATGGCAGCAGAAGAAGTCCTGAAAGAAGATACACAAGTCCTCATTCCCCCCTCAGCTCAAAACCTTAAGCACGGTCAGTGGCTTCCCACTTGCTAAAGTAGTTCAGTGCACGGTTACTATCTGGTTTGGAAAGCTCTGAGGGACTGAATATTTGGGCCAGACTTTTATCTCAGTTACCTGCCTGTAAATCCAAAGCAGCTTGCTGATCTCAGAGGTATTATTCCAGTTTATAGCTTGGGAGCAATTCTGCCAGAGCAATGCAGGCTTAAAAAACCCTTTTCTGATTTCAGCAGTCCTTCAGACAAGCACGCTGGAAATCAAGTGTACTGTTAGGACTGCAACTGATAATGTACATGTCCAGTAACTGCATATTTGCTGCAATACCACATTCAATTTTTATTCCCCCACCCTCCCAAAGGAAGTGCCTATTTCTCTTTTTCAACAGACCTGTGTAAAACACCTCTGAAATCCAGGGCAGCATCAGCAACGCATTAACCATACACCATTACAAAACATGAATGCCATTAATGCTAACATTTAAGAATTTCTTTCTACTCAAAACAGCAGAGAAAACCATGTCCTGAAACAGCATAAAACACCTGCGTAAGAACTTGGTCCAGAAGGTTTTTAAAAAGAAGAAAACCCACCACAACCACGGAGTTAAAACCTTTTGGCTTGCCTGCATATATGTGCATAAAAAATTACGTTCTTCTCTGAAAGTGAGACTGTGGAGAATTTCCAGCAACTACTGTACCGTTTTTGAGTCAAAGACTTAGTTTGATTTTACCTGGGGCATTCTTAAGCAAAACGCCATGTTCAGAAGGGGATTGGGGCATCTCTTCCAGAATTAAAAGAGCCAGACAGTTAAATCTTTCCAGAGTAGAACATGCATTTGAGAAGCAGATAACCCAAGTTCACATCTCTTCTGTCTCTGGATAGCTGTGAGCATACAGAGGGTGGCTGCTATTTATTTATTTGCTTATTTATTGGAAGAGTGCCACTTTCTATAAAGTAAATGCTAACTGGAGCAGGAATCCACATTGCTCCTTTGTCAGCACTACCACAGTCAGGATGAAGACTCTTTTTCTGCTCTGGTGAGTATATTTAGTACTTCATAACAAAACACCTTTAGGACTAATGTCTGAGATTAACCATGCTGGTGCTCAAGGCCTACTCCTGCAAGAGCTGCATGTTCAAGGCAGAGCTTTGAAAGAGCTGCATGGGTGAGCATCTGCCTTGGATTGAGCAGGACAAGGACACAGACCTCTTCCTGCCGTTGGGCTCTCCTGCTGGGTACTTGAGTCCCCTTAAGCATCCACTCTCGGAAAGAAAAATCCAAACATGAACTGTTTCCAATACTTCTGAATTGTTTCTTTTCAGTTTGTAGCCTGGTTTTCTAAGGATTATGTGATGCTACAATGTGCCTGCACCTCCACCTGCCCTAGGGGCTTCTAGTCTGCTGGCAACTTTCAGCCAAACCTGAGGTAACACAACAGTCATGGGAAGGAGACAGTGATGAATCCACACCAGCGAGGAGACCCGGAAATGGGAAGGAAAAGAGAATAGCAGTCCTCTTGAGTTCTTGGACAGAAGAGAAGCTTCAGTTTAACTGTGTGTTACAAAATAACAGAGCATCCTCATGGGAGAAAAACTTTGGCTGAAAAGTGGATTCTCTGGTGCCTACTAAGGGATGAATGCACATTGCAGCTGCAGCATAATTTAGGTAAAAGTAAATTAACCAAGAGACAGGCATCCATTGGAAAGCTCATGGAGCTATTTGCTTGTTAGCTGAGACAGCACCTCTCTCCATCATATGCTGTGGGAAAAATGAATCCAACATGGAAAAGTAGACGCGTGCACCTGGGTTTAGTAGGAAAGCACAACCTGAGAAGCAAACGCAGTAAGTAGAAAACAAGGAATTTTGTCTTTTTCACAATTAAAAGTGAAATGAGAGAATAGTGTAAAGAGTTGACCTCACAAAGATGAAAACTGAACTCATCTAGTTCACTGTGTCAGTAAAAATTAATATAAGGCTTCTGCACCTCCTTTTTCAATGTAAAAATGTATTTTATCCTTTCTGAAGGATTCTGAACACTACCTTATTTCTGGAACAAACACTAAAGCTTAATTTCATTTCTCAGTGTTTAAGTTTCAGGTGTTTATCTGCCAGTGCTCAATAATACAGTGTTAAAGGCCTCTTTAGAGATTTTTAAAAATAAAAATAAAGCTTTTTCTGTACTGCTTCCAATACTGATGCTCAGGCAATTTACTTGTACATTGTAGGAGTTATGTGAAGTGAACTGGATTTTAGTCACTCGCTTTAAAGATGTTAGCACATTGTTTTATGTTTAAAACACAGTTTTTTACCCAAGGGAAGTCTGTACTCCAGCAAATCATTTTCTCTAACCTTTCTCTATTCTAAGGCTCACAGACAGACCATGCTTGTGTTTATGCCTGTTACTGAAGTTGACTCCAGTCCTTTATGTTTTCAAACTTCTTAGCAGAAGCAAAGACCTTTATAAATTTGCAAAGAATAGGGATCTGATCCTTTTGGAATAAAATCAGCTGAAGCACTCTCTGTACAAATATGCATGTGAGTAGGTATTTCAAGAAGGTAAAACCTAATCCCAAAATAAATAGGAGAGTTGACTTAAAACATTAAAGAAATTAGCACAACTGTGAGAAAGACAAAGAAATTCAAACAACTGTGAGAAACATGTGGGATCTGTTTCCAGAAATGAATCACAACTGCATTTAAGTCTGAAAGCATCAACAAATGTTAGGAAAGAACCCAAATATCCTCAGCAGTATTTCTTATGTAGGTAATACAACGTTCCTTGATAACTCTTTTACTTCGTGCAACCTCTTTCTTTCTCCAGCTTTGTCCCTAAATGTGCAGCAAGAGCTCACAATAAAGCCATGTTATTTTCCCTGGAGCACACTGTATTCCTAGCACTCTGTACTCCTCCACATCTCCAACATCTCTAATTTATAAATTATAGAGGTTTAGCCTGAGAAACTCAGCTATAAGGCGTTGAGGGAAATTTCCCTTCCTCTTGGCAAAATACGACTTGCGCGTACACATGCACGTAGCTCAAGATGAAAGACTCATACTTCAGGAATTTGGAATCTGTGGGAACAAGCTGCAGTTTGGGTTATGGCAGAGAAGCTCAAGCACAAGCCCATGACTAGCTGAGGCTTTAGTTTGGTTTTCACATCACTAAACTTTAAAAACGGGGGTGAGGGTCAGGGAAGCCAAAATGGCAAAAACATTTTGGGAGGGGAAAAAACTGAAAGCAAGCTGAAGAAAAATGCCTTTTTTTCCCCCCCAACACTACAAACCACAGCTAATCAAGCTGGAATGACTCTGAGGGAAGCTCCTACATTCCTCTCACAGTTATGAATGGGTAAGTCCCAAACGCTGCCTTGGGCTCTACTTGGATGGAACACCAAAAGGGTAAATGTTTATTTAAGCCTATGTCAAACACTTAGAATTTTTTCAGCATACAAAGCTGAGCTAGAATGTCATGAGTAAGTGAATAGTAGGACATTATGGTATTTCCTCCTCTGCTGAACAGGCATTTTACTTTAGAAATACATTTTTGGTTACGAGTAAATTTGGGCACAAATTCAGGTCATTTCTTTATGTATGAATATGGGTATTTTCACTCCTTGAAGTTAATTCCTGGACCTTCAAAAAACAAAATCTCCCCAGATCAGGACTGCCACCGGTGCTAGCGGGTGCGAGGGTGGGAAAGCCTACCTTTGAGCAGGCTGTTTGCTCCACCTGGCAGAAACTGCTTCTGAGAGCTTCAGGAACAGAAATGTGTTCTTTGAATGGACTGATTAGGCAGCAGTGTGACTGGGTTAGCAGCAGCCCTCATGCCTGACCACTTCCGTGTACTTCAGATATCCCCCTCCCATACTACACACAGCAAATCCCACCTCATCGCCACCATTTCACTAACACCAAATTAGTGCTTTTGGCTGTAGGTTGATTAGGGTAGAGGTTTCTTTCATTTACCTATTATTTTACTGCTGGTTGGCTCTGACAAAGGTAGGGAAAAGAATGCACAATAAATCATGCTCTGAGGTCATCTGAAGGGTGTCAGTTGAAGCACAAGTCCATCCATGTGTATCAATACAGCTGTAGTGAGTGATATCTAGGTTTGATGATCAAGTGAAAATAATCAGCAAGGACATTCAACTTTTATGGCTCACTAATTAAAGACCAATAAATTTATGAACTGCTCAATGCCAAAAGCAAATCACTACAGAGCTGCTTAAGTGTAAAACTCCCTGGGGAAAACAGACGCTGCACCAACAGGAGTCACACAGGCAGATGTCAGACCTACAAAAACCCCAAAGGCACAGTCAACACCAGCAGCCAGATTCCAAACTGCACCCACTGGGTACAGTTAAGGTGACCTAATGTCTGACTGTTGTGGCCAGGCACAGACCCCTTCCTCCTTCTCTGCTCTACCTCTTCTTTAACCCTCTCTCCCTCTGTACCCATCTTAGTACTGAAGCGATTCAAGCTCCCAAACCACTGGAAAACAACTGGCTTTGATTCGAGTGAGTTTCCCAGATGGCTCATCAGCTGTGCCTTGTAACTGCAACCCAAAAGTGGGCAGCAGCATACGGCAGAAGGCTCAGCTGGAGAGCTGTGGCACTCGTGATGATAGCCATCCATGCCAGTGGTGCTGCAGAGCCCTGTGCCCTGCCTAGGAGTAGATCTAGTTAGTTCCTGAGCACCAGGAGATCTTGAACAAGAAGTGCTCTGAGGTGATCCAGAAGAAAGGAAGGAGTAACACCAAGTTTGGTGTCCTGCTCCCATGCGAAAAAGCTGCCAGACTAGACAACATGATCAGCAGACAGCTGTGTGAAAGAGGGCAAGGAATGAGCATTCAGTGTGAGAAAGACTGAGTCCAGGGGAGCAAATAAGAGTCTGACAGTCAACTGAAACACCAAATAAAACCCCAGAGTCCTGTTAAAAACCCCCAAAGGGTGACCAGAAGCAGATGACCACAAAAAAGGGTAAGACCAGGACAAGTCTGGGTATCATCACTTTCTACTCATTCTTCCCACTGGATCCCTTTTGTTTATCACGTAGGACATAGCCTGATTGTCTCCACTCTCCAAACCCCTCACAAGCTATTTTTGATTCAGTTTTAAGCAGGACTGGTAGTGCTGAGCTCCCAGTGTACTCACAGTGACGACGATGAAATACTCCAGCAGAAATTAAGTTGGATGATAGACAAGGAGGGGAGAGACAATGAGACAGGGGGTGCTCAAAAGAGCTTCTTTTCTCAATCTACAAAGATGAGAGGGGAGCAATGTGCCATCTGTGTTGGCTCAGAGTGCACTCGCAGGGTACGACGTCACAATGATATTAAGTGGGCACAATATTTTTAGTTTATACATTTCCATTTTTTGTGATGGAACCGATAATCCCCCACAGCCTTAGGAAGTTCTTTGTGCTGCAGTGAAATTTAATGGCAATCCAGTGCGCTTTCCAGGAGCCAAGGCAGCATCAACGCAAACAATAACAACACCATTTACTAGCCTGAATAATTTTCTTTATGACCTTGGTAAGTCCACAGCAAGTTCATCAATGTATTCAAAGATACAGACTGGAGGCAAAAATGCCATATCCCAAGCTTGCAGGCACAAAAGTCACTTTTACAGTGCCACCACCTGTTTTTCCACATATAGGCATTGCAACTTCCAGAAGCCCACTAAAACATTAAGCCATTAAACCTCCTTATAGCTTTGGACCATCTGCTTCGTCATCCCAAGGGTTTCCCTCCTCACCTTCCATATTTCTTTTCCTAGGTAAGAATCAGAAGGAAAACAAAAAACTCCTCCTGGGTAAGGACTGTGCATCTTCCAGCATATACAGGTTCACGAGTAGAGTCACAACAGCCTAAAAAAATTATCTTGGACAAACTGTGATTCAATTCCACATTTTCACAACTACACATAAGGATAATGTGACACGTGATGCTTCTGGGAATGCATGCGAGGACTCAAAACAGCATTAGAGTGAATTTCCAGGGAATTTATTAACAAAGACTTTTTCTCTTATTCATTCCTTTAGCAACAATCTATCTTAAAGGATAGCACAAGAATGTGTAGACCCCATGCCATCTAGTGAGAAACCAGATCTTTGTATACTTCCTAATATAATTTAGATCCCTGGAGATAAATATCTTATGGATTATCCCTTTTTATGCCTGAGTTCACCGCACTTTCCCACTGAGAAAATATTCTGTCAATCAATGTAGGTCCTGCTTCCTCTTTGTCGTATGCCAGTTTTATTCCACAGTGCCAAATCCAGAACTGACAACTTACAGCAGGCAGAACAGATGGGCGCACAACTGCCCTGAGCTATGGAGATGCTGTAAACTATTTTTAACAAATAAAAAAATTATTATGAATGGTTTATAAGGAGGTTTTCTGGCCCTGCCTCATATTAAAGGTGAAGCAGTCACTATGGCATCTTCCAATCCTACAATCTGTGTCTGCAATTAAGATAGTACCTTCAGGCAGAGCTCAGTTTAACTTAGATTTAAATATAACAGTAGAGCTGGTTATCAATGCCCTGCTGAGTCCCCAAAAATGCTGCTGGATCTTGGAAGTCCTGCTGCATACATCAGCCAAAGAGCCTCACTACCAGCAGTGCAGCACCCAGCACTGCCATAGCCCTTGGCCAGCCTTCCTGGTTGCAAAGAGTCTTGGGCTTCTCCAAGTCCCATGCTAAATCCCTGTAACACCTTGGCTGGAGGGACAGAGATGCTGAGAAGACATGGGTAGCCGTAGCCAAAGCCAAAGCCTCATTCAACCACAAGCCTGGTTTGCTCCAGCAGGTATCAGCCTGGAAGCAGTTGACCTGAATGTTGGCTCTGTGCATGTAGTGGTATAGTTTTCAAGGTATGAATGTTGTAGGCATGAGTAGGTATGAGACACATTTTTACTTCCAGTACATGTTTTTTAATACCATCTTAGCCTTCTGAAGCCACAGATCTTTCCCCACATATAAACTGTGCAAAATGTCAGATTCATATTCAAGGAACCTGAAAAAAAGAACCATTTGCTACCAACACACAAATCAAACAGTTGAGAAGAGGAAAAAAATAGAAATAAACATATTAAAATATTACTGAGTGCAAACGTCAAGCAAGCAGTGGTGCAAGTGAGATGATAGCAAGAAAAGATCTCACTGCTTTCTGGGAAGTAAGATTTTCTGTGTGCCACATGAGGATATCAATATAAAATACTGTGTGAATCAGACTAGAGAAAACGGTGCCACTGTGTCTGGATAGTCAGTGCATTAAGGATTAGATGCATCTTGGTAAAATTTGAAAGCTTTTCCAAATGTATTCCGTTAAATATCTCATCAGCATTGCACAGAGGTAATTAAAACCACTGAGAGTTCTTATATATGCTTATTGGCTTGCAGCTTCCCAGTACTTTTTTACTTTGTATTGATAGGCCGCTTTTGGTTTTTGTGTCAAATCAACTCCTTTAGAAAAGAAAGGCAATGTAATCCCCCAGACAGGTCATTTAACACATGCTTTGCTTAATTGATTGGAAGAGCTAGTAATTTCTTGATTTAGACAATATAACTTCTCTAATGTCTCTACTGTTTACTATAAAGTGAGACAAAAGAAGGGATACCTCTGGGGGCAGTGCTGGATTCAGCTCATTCTGCCAACCCACAACCACCACTGCCCCTTAGCACCACTGTTTGCTGCCCCTCCTGGCTGTGCAGCACTGCTGAGCTGCACTGATCACCTGAATAATCTGTCTTGAAAATAGCTATCTCAAAATACACCATGAAAATGGCAGCCATAGAGGATGTAGACATTCTTCTGCACACCAGGTCCTTCTTAGGGATGGCCTCCTGGCCTAGGCAAGGGGACCAGGACCTGGAGCCCAGTGCTGACTGGGCAGACCTTGTGCACCTGGGCAGTTTCATGCCTCCTAAAAGTCAAGCTACAACTGTGCTGCTGCCAAAGGAGATGGTCCCTGTCTTGCCAATGGGCAGTCTTCCCTTTCTCCAGTCCTGTCTTGTTTGTACACATGAGCACAATCAGCCACACAATTGAGCAATTCAAGGATTATCCTTTTTCTTCTTTCGCTTTTGTTTTGTTGCGCTGGTTTTCAACCTTATTATCATGACAGGAAGGTCTGTTATAAGCTCCAGTACCTCACAGGGATGTGATAAGCCAGTTATCAGGTGCTTACTCTTATTCAAAGAATAAGCAACACAGGCAAATAAACGCAAGGCCATGAAACTGTTTCCTCTAGCCACATTAGAGTAGGAAAAGTGTTTCCATCTGCAAATGTGTTAGCTAATTTGTTTTAACTAATGTGATTTTAAGCCTGACTTAACATAAGTGTGGACAAACCACAGGCTTCCCCAGTGATCTAGCCACAACTAAACTACACGTTTTTAAACAAAGCTTGCCTTCACTTATATCACAGAAACACAGAATCATCGAAGAGTTACAGGTAGAAAGGACCTTAAGATCATCAAGTTCCAACCCCCCTGCCACGGGCAGGGACACCTCACACTAAACCATGTCACCCAAGGCTCTGTCCAACCTGGCCTTGAACACCGCCAGGGATGGAGCGTTCACAACTTCCCTGGGCAACCCATTCCAGTGCCTCACCACCCTCACAGTAAAGAACTTCCTCCTTACAGCCAATCAAACTTCCCATAAAGTTTCCTGATTTGCACATGTAAATTTGACTCATGGATTGATCATACAAACCCAGTGTTTGTGTTAGGATTCGCTGGTGCTCAGGGGTCCTTAGACCCAGTTTTGCCAGTGGGCTCAGGATGCAGAGCGTGGCTACTGCAGGCAGCATCGCACTGCAGGGGAAACACACTCTGCAAAGCCTCAATGGAGGCAATACATTTAGGTCAAATGCCATCTTCCAAATGGTGCAGAAATCTAATACGGACTTAACCTTACCTGCCCATAGAAAGTTCTCTAGCAGGAAGTCCTCAAATGCTTTGTAGATCCTATACCACATGTCTCACAGAGAGAGGCATAAGTACATGGGGACCATGACAGAAATTTTCAGTCCTCTGGAAGCGGACGTGTGAGAAACTGGGAAATTTGTGTCTTTGTCCTGCTCCTCAGTCTTGGTGTATCCTGTCTTCCAGTTTTCTCCCCCTCGTGCAGCATCACTTCTGGGGCATCCTAATGACTTTCCTGACAGTTGGGCACACTTTGCCTTGGATTTTGAGAGGCAAGGTTTGAGCACTGGAGCACAGCCTTGAACTTTTCTGCTGTTGTGGCCCCTCTGAGTGCCATCCCAAGCCTTCTTGTCAGGCTGACACCCAAGAATTGATACTCTGGGGTCAGTCAGTGAGGTGTCCCCAAAGCCAAGGAAGCAGGAGACACCTGCCACAGGACTGGGACCTCAAGTTGCTGCAGTTTTTACACTATTGCAGCAGGCGACATCTCTCTGGCAGTGTGAAAAAATGCAAGAAAATCAGGGTTCTGCACACTTATGGTAGAGAGATCTGCATGGAGACCTTGCATCAGGCAGTACATCTCTACACAGGAGACCTCAGCCCTGTTTCTCCTGCATCAGCAGGAAATTCACACCTAATTTCAGCAGAAGCAAGATCCGGGTTCGTTGCCTTGGGCAGGGAACAGACACAAAGGTCTGACATCAAAGAGTAAGGAGACATGCCTTTTAATCTCCAGAATTTAAACAGGTTTGTGTTCTTTGCAACGGACAGATGTTGCCTGACAAATCTCGTAATGAAACTTTCATAAATTCTAACATGTTCTTCTGTAAAGCACAGCTCTGAGAGGCTCCAGAGAAAGGCTAAATGAGCTCCAGACCCCATTCATGCCGCACAAAAACATTCTCTGACTGTGAATAAAACATGTCTTTATCACCCTCCTCCTCCATTAAAATGAAAACCTATGACCTGGTACCCCAGCTGATGATAGCTTTACTTTTCTGGGGGAAAAAGAGAAAGCAAGCCACCAAAATGAAATCTTGAAGATTGCCAGCTGCATGTGCTTTAATTCCGATTATGAGCAGAGCATTTGTATGCCTGTCTTGCAGAGATGCAATACAGACCCGAAAGACTGTTTAATACAGCTATTAACAGTTCAGTTTAGCCACCCTCACATAAGACTCAATTTGCACTCAATAGCAAGGTATGAGATGGGAAAGACTGTTGTTTGCATTTACATTTGAGAGGTCTTATCAGTCCACAGGAGAACTGAGAAGCATGGCGGGTCCAGAAGGCTTTGCTCCATGAATCTGTTTTCCATGCCCTGTCATCCCTCTCCTCAACCCACCAGCCACTGTGGACTTACCTCTGTGCCCTGCTTTTATCTCACTCCAATTATGGGATGAGTGAAATCTGACTGCATTTTGATGCCACCTGTTGCAAAGCCCAAGAACAATATGCATTGAGAGTCATAGCTGTTTCCTCTATTGTGCTCATTTTCAAAATTGTGAAGCCAGAATTCCTGGAGTATTAAACCAGCCTGAATTTAAAACAAAAAAACAAAGCCAGGGCTGCAGCGCAATCTCACAGAAAGCACAGAAGCACATGCTTCACATGGAGCCTTACTCCTCACTACACAGAAACGATCAAGCGAACACGTACAAAGGGAGCCATTCAAACAGCCCCCAAAAGCAAGCAGGGTTACACTCATGAAGAACATGTTGGATTTGGCACAGACTGCCTTCTTGTGTAATCATTTTAGCAAAGAGAAAAGACGCTCCAATTACTTTAATGCTGTTGTGGACTTTCTGTAGGTTCCACTTCTTTAATTGCATTAGGTATTAAATCTGCCCCTAAAACATAACCTAAACTTTCCACTCAATTACTTCACCTATGCTACAAACACATAATCCTCCCTCTTTCTGTACGCAAGTGTACATGTGTATACAAACCTAGCATGTGCTATGTTAACAGTGCCTCTTCTCCCCTCCTGAAAATATTCTCTGCTGCTTATAAATTTTAGATGTGTGTAAATTCTCCCAATCATTTTCTGAAAATGCTTCACAAAAAAGTCAAAACCTATCAGCAAAAAGAAACATGAGAAGGGAGCAGGATCCGCAATTAAAAACTGACAGCAGCAAGGGTGTCCTGCGTCACTCTTGCTATCGCTTAGAGCCCTTTCATGTTTGCTATGACATTGAACACAGTGCATCGCCCTGAACTGCAGCCCAAAGCTCGTTTCAAAGGTTAGGTCATCCCATTTAGCTCCCACACAAAGGCTTCAACATAAAACCCTACCCTGATTATTTATAGCATAAATCAAGACACTGTCCAGAGAGACCAAAGCATCCCTTATCAATAGCTTGTTGTTTTGCCTTATGCCAGGCCTATCTTCACTGCAATAATCATGCAAATCAACAGCAAGTCGTGCATATATATCTGTAATTTATGTGCTTAGGTTTAACCCAGAACCTTTGGTGAAACCATGGAAGAACTCTAGCAAAGCAGAACCAAAGGACATCCACAGTGAAACACTGCAGGAAATGCTGTAAAGAAATACTTGCAGAAGCACATTTTAAAAATACTCATTTATCAGTAAATGGATTAAGTTTTATGTCATGTGTCTCATCATTTCAACTATTTATATCACCCATTTTTGTAATTTAAGTCTTTTGCAAGGAGTTAAGATGTCTTCCTCTACAATTTAACAGCAACTCGATATTTTTAAGAAGAAAGATACACATTTGTCATTTATATTAGTGTCTGTCGCAGACTCTATTCATGTTTGAGAATATCTAAGAGAGAAGAATTTGGTATTATTAAAGGGCTGGCTGGACATGATACAATTCTTAAGCTGGGCACAGTTTTTAACTGTAAGCCATTTGTTGGAATATAATGAAGACTCATCATCACATAAATATTTCACGAATTTGTATCACGTTTGCTGAGTTGTTAGCTTCAGACAAAAGAAATCAGTGAAAAATGGAAAGGCTTCATTTTGACATTTTGAAAATGAAAGGCTTTGATTTTCTCATTTGAAGTTACTTCCTTATACAAATTTCCGTTATTTCTTAGAATATTTGAATTGGTTTGAAACAAAATAAAACCTTTAATTTCATGTCAAACAAAAATGTTTCACTCAACCTAAAGCATTTTGCAGGCTGTGGGGAATGGTGGTGTCTAATTCAGACACTCTCAGTCTGACAGCAAACCAAACTTTTTGTTTTCCTCAGAGACACTTTACTCCATCCTATACTCAGTGGGTATTTTTCATATCCAGAATATGGTATTCTGTGAAATGGTTTTAATACAAGGAAGTCTACTCAGCATTTTAAATACTTTTTACTGACAAGTAAAAAGCCAGTGTAATAGCAACAGAAATACTCAGAACTTAGGTAATTACGCTCTCTTCCAATTTATAACAGCTTCTTTATAAACCCCTATTCTAAGGTCTAGGAACTCAGCCTTTAGGTTTTATTTCAAGAGTGACAATGGGATTCAATGAGCCCTTAAAATCACTCAACTTCACATTTGTTGCAGCTGTGGCACCATAACACTAGGTGACCTTTCAGCATCATTCAGACTCTAAAGACCAGACGTATCTCATCCACCCCTGAAAAGTAGGCATCTGGCTTTTACGGCAATGCAGGGGCTGCCTCCCTAGGCAATGGAAAGAAAGAGGCAGTTCAAGGAGGTAATTAATCTTATTTTGTGAGAGGTGTCTCAAACCAGGAGGACTACAGACCTCTGTAGGTTCTACCACTAGCAAGTGACTGTAGGGAGTATTTGCCCACTGTAGATGGCTGGTTTTAAAATGAGTCTGACCCTGACAGCCAGCACAAGCTCCAAATCTCTCATAGATCTAACTGGGAAACACTGGCTGCGTATGTGCTATACTGTGCAAGCTCTGTGCACCATCCCCAAATCCTCAAGAAGAAGCAGTCACAATCGTTTCATGGTTAAGTGAGCATCACCATGGAAATGCTGATCTCCTGCAGCTTCTGTCCCTGGGTCCATCATGAACACGGGAAGCATTCAGACAAGGAAATCTGCATTTATGTCTGCATATCTGAATCCAAATGCCTCAGACCCTATAGCAGGTCCCTTCTGAAGCTCAGCACAATTTGCAGCTACCAAGCCTGCTGTGCTCCATCTCCAGTTTCCATCTGAGGAGCAGGTGTTCACACAGTTATTGTTCATTTTCCTTAGTCACCTTTCACAAAGAATTTAGAAGCTGTGCAATGAACTCTGTTGTCATTAAATGTCACTTTGCCTGTCCTGCACCTATTATGGTCCCAACGCGTCTGCTAACCAGCCATCTTTCCTCCCCTACCAAAACCTGATCAAGAAATCGCTATAAACTTCCCCACCACCACTGTCTTCATGGGGGAGAGCAGAAGCAGGCACACATTCCCCCAGGGGTGCCAGCCACTGCTGTTGCTCCCTGCGTGGGCCAGTCTGCCTACCTCCTGCCCTGTCTGCATGCACCAGAACAGAGCAAAATGTTTGGCACCTGCCTGACAGATCTCACAGGTACTCTTGTGCCCATGGTGTGGCAGCCCACCTCAGTATCTGCCAACAGTTAGCAACTCTTTCATTCCTTCATCAAGTCAGCGGAAAAAAAACCCACTACCATGCCAGAACCGGGCAAAGAGGTGCCATATTCCCAGTTATTGTAATTTTCTCCATTGTCACTCAAGAACAGTTTTGCTAATAAGGGATGATTATTGCTGTTTTCTTTTCCCCTGTTGCTTTATCTTTAGATGTTCCTGTGATTCACACCTTGGAGCAAAGCAGAATAGTATCACCCAGCTCAACTGTGGTGCACGTAAGTCAAAAATTTGCCTATATTACGTAGTATTTTCTCACCGAGAGTGCATCTGGGCACATTTCCATTTACTAGAAGAAAAACAGAGAAAATTGTTCTGGTGCCAACGACAAGAAACAAATCTGTTCTTTTGTAAATAAAGATCCTCCTAATACAACATTTAGAGAGGAAATTTAGCTTGTGGGAAACTCAAATAAAAAAGCGTTACTAAGCAATAAAATACATTTTGCACGTTTTCTCTTATTTTCAGTACTATTATTATGCATTATTTGTGTCTAATTGTTATTTCTTCTTGTCTGTTGTTACTTTAACACAGAGCATACTCAGAATTCTGGATAATACTGTATTGGATCCAGTGCTCTGCAAGGAAATTTTCCTGTCTCCCAAACAATGCAATGACTTCTTTGTAAAACAAAGCAAGAAAAATAACTAAAATGAAGGCATAAGGAAAGACATCATCCAAGTGCTGTCTTCTACTAGTAAACAAATACCCTGTGTCATGTAAGCATGGCATATTATAAAAGTTTTTATGGTGCTTGAATTTCCTTTTAGGAAAGTACACTGACATGCAGGTTTTTCTTTTATTAAACAGATGTATAATTTGCTGAGAAAATTCAAATCGTTCTATGTTCTGAACTTTACATACATTATGGGGAGAGTGCCAAACAGGATGAGCTGTAGAAATCAGAATAATCTCTTTGAGGAATAATTGGCAGGTAGCAAAATTCTGATGATTATTACAGAAGCTATTCTCCTTACTCATTTGTGTAAGTATGAATCAGATCTAAAATGTTAGTTCTTAATTTAGTCTGAATCCCTATTCTGTCTCTGCTGATGATACGGGTGATTTACCAGTTTTAAAATACACTTGCCAGATAATTAACGCACCAATAGAGCTCTAGTGCCTTTCTCAAGCTCTGTTAATTTTCCACATGTTTGAATTCCAGCCATTAAATCACCTTTTAGTGGAGTTCACAATATAATATAATAGGAAAGAAGGAAAAAACACCACAAAAGATTTATAATTCATGTCTAACTGTAATTGCATGGGTATGAAATTAGCAGGAGTAAAAGCAGAGTCATTCTGACTTGTCAATCATAAGGTAATGCTTGTCATATTTCAGTTCACAGAAACTAGCTCTATGTCCATTTTCCCTGCAGGTACAGAGAAACATTTGCGCTGGTGGGTGGTGCAGAGGAATGGCACGTGCCTGTCCATGTCTCCTAAGAGTCACTCACAGCTGCTACACTGACATTTCATGACTGTCCTCATTACTATCACTGCATGAAGCGCAAATGAGAGAGCTCCACATGAAACTCCATCGGTTCCTGAGAGCTTGAGACTTGTCAAGACAATACTCACTGTTAAAAGAAATAAAATGCTTTGAAAATGCATAAAGAGAAATCACATGTGGAGGGGAATTGCTGAAATAACATGTCAACACATGAAATACTCTTCTAGCCCACCCATTTGTAAAATTTGAAAGTTACTTGTTCAGAGGTAAGATACATGAGCCTTTGAATGTGTTAAAGGTGGCAATTCTTTTGACAATTACTTTAGCAATTACATGTAAATGGCACTACAATCGAATATTGCTCAGAAAATCCTTCTGTGTATTGGCAGAACACAGATTTATACGAGAAATGTCTGGATGTGGTTCTAAGCAACCTGATCTAGTTCAAGATGTCCCTGTTCACTGCAGGGAGGTTGGACTAGATGACCTCCAAAGGTCCCTTCCAATCCAAACTATTCTATGATTCTGTGATTCTATGAAGCCAAGTTGTGGAAAACACACCCCAACAGTTCAAGCTAGATGTGTTTATAATATGGGGTATCACGTTAATGAGAGCTACCTGAAGCAACCGCTTTACTTTAAATACCTACTTTAAATGTAATAAACACTAATTATGGAAAATACTATATAAATTAATTTCTAGAAGATCTGACTAAATAGCAGAGCGTCAGAACATGACGCAATTGTACCCTAATAACTCCAATCAGAAGACCCTTACAAAAAATCAAAATGCCAGACATTAAAACAAATCTTACTGTCATGGTTCAAGTTCAAGGGTCAACCTGAGTTCAAAAGGGCATAGTTAGCAACAGTGCAAGCTGCAAGAAAGCAGACGTTCAGTACACAGTGTCCTTCTGAAATAATGGCCTGATGTGAACAGACAGATCCAGAAGAGAAAACCACAAGGTTTTGGTGCCTGCAAAGCAGCATCAGAAAGAAGGAGGACCTGGGGCGCCAGCACTGGCCCTGCACGATTTGCTGCAGTCTATGAAGAGACTCAGCTAATGACCAATTTTCTTCTCACAAAATAATTCTAACAAGGAAGCCCCAGGAGGGACATAAACTATAAATATTCCTAGCTGTTAAATTACCTCAGCCATTAGCAGGCTTTTATTTTTGTCCTGACATTATTTAATACAAAACACAACAAATTCTGCTGAGGTTTTCGCGCCACCTTCATGACCAGGACAGAGAATTTCATTCTGTGCTATAGTATCAATAGCTCTGTGGTGAAGTACAGATGATAAGCAGAAAGTTGAAGCCATCTATCACTGAAAAGGGATTCTTGCCTGTAGTTTTCATCTCTGTTACCACTGTTTCAGTTCCCTAAGTGTTTTCAAAACAAGAGCATTGGTTCTGAGCAGGTTTCTGGAAGGATTCTGAATATATTCACAGTTGAAATGGCTGCTCCTATGAAAACCAAATGGTAGCAAAGTAGGACAAAACCTGAGCCCTTCTGAAAACGCCATCTCAAATCTTTTTGCTGTCTTACTCTTCATATAACTTCTCAGTATAATCTGGTCCCTTAACTGTACTAATGCGGCCATGCGTAAGTCCCCCATATCTAGGGTTAAGTCCATTTCCAGCTTCACTTGTATGATTCAGCCAAGATAAGGCTGTCAATGACTGTGCTTTTCAAGTCTGGTCCTCACTCACACCATGTCCACTTCCTGTTGATTTTTCAATACAATAGGACCTTCAAGAAGATACAAACATGATAAGCATAAAAATTGAAATGGAGTCTGTAAGCTGATCCTTCCCTGAGTGTCTTGTAGTCTACTAACTATAACCCCCCTAGAACCTCTAAAATATCATAATATCCTAGAACCCTGTCCACATAGGAAGGTGAGTCCTCTGTTTACTGTCTTCATTTACACAGTTTCTTTTTCTTAGAAGGCATTACTAATGTCTCCTCAGAGGATCAGTTTAGCAAGTCATACTCTGTAAGTCTACCCTAACCTAGCAGAGGCATAATGCTCTCTTTTGTCACCACTGAGCTGGAAAGTACTTTACCATCATCACCTGATTCATACATATAGCCTTGCTTTTTTTCCCAGAAAAAATACAGAACAGAAATGTTTATTGATGATTACTCTTTTCTGCATCATTAACAACTTTGTCATCTCCACCAAGTAATGCCTGATACTGTTGCTAGGATATCTTTTCTTTCCAAGATACTTAAATAATCTTTACTGTCCCAGGCTCTGCTAACCATTGATTTTTCCCTGATGTCTTTAGCTTCCTTCATCAATTTTCTACACTTCGTAAACTTCTAACTTATATTGATTACCATCTCCTACTCTTTTTTTCCCCACACTGCTATAATATTGCTTCTTGATTTCTAATTGCTGCCTTCCTCATAATCTTGAAACAGCTTTCAGCTGATAGTGTCTCACTCTGTAAGACAATCTATATCTGCTCATCCAATAAAATTCCCTTTTAAAACTGCATTTTTATAGCAAAAGATATTCTCACAGTTTATTCTGCTACTAGTTTTCCGTAGCTTTGTGTATTGACCCCTCTGAGGAATAAAGCATATATATTACTTGTTCTTTTATGCCATGTAACTGTATGCCCACATTGAAGGTAATCAGGCTGTGATCAAATTCTTCACCAGCCACTAGGGTAGAAGTCAGTCAGTTCCTGAAGTAAGGTATTCTTATCTATCTTTTATTCAAAGTTTAATAACTTGTTAGCACTGTCTTCATGAAGCAGCATGTCTCCCACTGTGACGCCCTACATCACTGCCGTTCTTCCTTCCAGCCATCACAGACAGAAATCTAAGCAGCACCTAACAGATTTTGCTCTTTGATTTAATGTGGTGAGGAACCTGAGGATCACCACACTCTTTTCCAGGGCTTTGCTGATTAATATTGATCCACATGCTTTCAAGATCCCAAAGTTTTGAGTTATCCATATTCATACAACATGCAGCACTGGCTTTATGCAGACTGCATAGACTCTCCCTAGTCTCTAACCACCTTTCTTGCCCTCTCTGTCTTTCATAAACAAGATAAAAGTCAATGATCTGAATATTTCAGTGTTAGGAACTAATGTATTAGATTTTAGAAATGGCACTTATACCATAACTGCACCTTTTCTTCTGGGATAATGCTGCATTCCTATGGCTTGTCTGAACTACTGACACAGTTTCCAAGGACTAAGATTATCACTTAATCTGACATTCTATACTACATTGACTCAATTTGTTTGCAAAAAAATCTAAGTTTGAACTCTGCTGCTCCTTCTTTTGTTTTCAGTTTTATATCTCCCTTGATGCAGTATCTAGTTTCCAAGAGTGAAAACTACCCCCTTTTCCTCCCACTATGTATGTACATGACTCTCTGATCTGGGTGGGAAGTGATATATAATTTTCCATAGAACCTCAACTTCCAGCTTCACCTCAGTATTGCAGCCAACTATCCAAACCCTGTGTCTCCTACTTTCTGTATTTTTTCACTCATTTGCTTGATATGATATCTAAGAAAATCACACTGCTTTTTCTTCTATGTCCTTGCTTGATGTCTTCTATAATCTGCATAATTCTACATTTGCCCAAATAATTTTCTCTATTGTTGATAAGCACTGGTGGAAACTTGCCAGTCTTACAGTTTCATTTCATGTTTTTATGCTAGGGAGACAGCTGACAGATTTCTTGCTGAATTCTCGATTCATTTAACTAAACATAGCATTGCTGGTGATAGCTGAATTTTAGGATGACTGAAGAACCTTGTAGGAGCAGACTGCTTTCTCACACCACAAGCTGTAACCCTTTAAGTATCTCTCCAGTGCCTCTCCTGCTCTGCCAGGGGAAGTTTCTCCTGTATTTTTTTAGTGAGTATCTGAAAAGGTGTCCATATTTATAGCTGGGTTGCATGTCTTCTGGTTTTCTCCCATCATCCAATCAGATTTCTTTAATTTCCAATTTTTCCTTTTCATACACTCCTCCCCTGAGGACCTCAAAAGTATCTGGTTGTCCTAAGCTGCAAGGTGGTGGGATCCAAGCTTCTAATATCATGTATGTTCTCCTTCACTCTGATGATTAGCTTGCCTTCATGTGCTGGAAATTTAATGTCTTATCATGAAAAGTCAGTTCAAAACTCACTTATTGTGAAAAGTCAGCTACAAACTCTGGGTCTCACCAAACAGGCACTGATCCCTTGCTGCACAAACATACAGATGTTTTCAAGAAGCTTACAAGAACCTTGCCTTGCCAGCTGGATTGGAAACAGTGAGCCCCATCCCATAGAGATGACTGAATAAAGAATAAAACACAAATTACAGATGCTCGGCAAGACACTGGACAGGCTTTCCTGCCTCTTCGCCCTGAAAGCAGCCTACAATTCCTGCCTTTCCTGGATGAGCTCACCTTAGCACAGCCACTGCAACATCCCTGTCTATATTTTAGGTATTTAACTATTCTCCAACTGTATAACCCTGGGAGACTATGACTAGTTCATCTAGAATTGCTGGAGAATAAATGACACTTCAGTTAGGTCATTATCTGAAGATTTACACAGATCAGCATAGATACGTCATTGTAATATATGTCTGGATTTGTACAAATTCAGTAGTCAAAAGGGAAAAAGCCACGAGGGGTATAGGCATGGCCATGCATATAGGCTTACGGTCCTCCCTCCTGATTTCAGAAACCTTCTCGAGGCCCTCATATTAGATGCGCAACCACCCTTGCCTCTATATTTCGGCAATGAAGAGTGATAGACGTATTTTCTCTTGAAAAGAGCCTGAAATCAAACTGCCTTCTGGAAAGTGCTTATTCCTCTCCCCTGACTGTATGGAGGGGGCTTCTGTGAAACAAATTAGGTGGGCTGCCCCCTCATAAAGGTTAGCAGCTAGCAAATACCAGAGAAAATACTCAGTTAATGTTCACCTCCTTTGAATTACAGTATTTTCCCAAAATAGACTGGTCAGCTTCCTCCCAAAGAGAGCTATTTTAGTTGTACACTTTTCTAACAGGCACTTCTTGTGATCCTGCTCAGACACAACCAGTGATTTGGTGCGTTAATAACATCTCAGTACTAAGGTAACCTAAGAATATAAAATGTTGAGTATGTGTGGTGTTCCAGTCTTAATGTGCTTTTCCTGAGGAGTTCTGCAACAAGGCCAGTTGTTAAGTGTTGTTATGACACACTCCTGGGCTTTCACTTTGACTTCTTTTCACATCTTGTTGAGTTTTCCAACATCTGAAAAGGTCATTTCAATGTGCTGAGGTCATATGTTAAAAAGCTGAAAGCAGGGGCCCTCACTAATGGTGCTCTGAAAGCAATTGTTTGGCAGAAGTTCATCACATAAATCCCTCAATACTTTTTTAGGATCATAAAAGAAAAAAATACACTTTGTCCTCTAAGGAGAGGATGTAAAGATGGTGTCCAAGAGATGTTGTTCAGCCACTAAGAGCTGGAATGGGGACTAAAACAAGTGGGTGGGGAGAAAAAAGGCCACTAGCATCAGCGAGAAGCCAGAAGAGTACTGGCAGGAGAGAGGAGGGGAAAAGACAGTCAGGGAAGTTGTAAATAAGAACCAGAAGAAACAAGAATATTCTTAAATACTGGTAGAGAGACAGGCAAGTCCCTCATCTGCAAAGCTAACATTAGACTTTTGTTATATGGTCAAGTTCTAACATTTAAACTTCACACAGATTTTCATAACTTTAATCTAAAATTCGTGCTAAATCCTCTTTGGAAATGGGTATTTTGTTTTAAGGATAGTTTATTTCAGTTTAGGTGGAACACAGAGCTCAGCAGTTTTAATCAAGCAAAGTAATGTTAAAACCAATGATGGAGACTTCCTACAGCCTGCTGTACCACTTGAAGCACTCTGTCTTAAAGACATACTAAAAGTAAACAGATGCAATTTTATTTATGTTTTTTACCCTTCTGATCTGTCAGGAAGAGGTTTTCTTCAAATGCCCAGGTGTTGAGGACAACATTTAAGATTGGTTGTGAAGTGGATTGCAGTAAGTAACAACTTTGGTCAGTGCAAAAAGGAATCACGTGAATACACAAAGTTCCCACTTCAACCTCTTTCTCCCCAGAATGAAATCAACAGCACCTGGAGAAACAGTCCACGGAAATTTCCTCCCTGTATGTATAGAGTCAACATGCTGAGTTCTCCCAGGGGCAATACCCCCTGGGACTGAGCTGGGGTGTGAAAAGGTGATTTGCAGCCTCAGAATCACAGGCAGCAGCATTTGGCTCTGCTACCAGGACTTATCCCACCAAAATGGGCTGGGCTTCTCAAGGGAGCAGCTTCACAGGTCAGGCATAAAAGACTGGGATCAGAACCAGGCATGACTATTTGATTACAATAATATTTACAGTGCTTGACTATAGAGTAGTCATTTAATACTCATATATTCAAGAATCATATGAAATACAATTTTACATATGTCTAGTGACATGCTATACAAATACTGGCCATCAAGGCTCGGAGAAAAAAATAAAAAGGATTAAATAAGAAGATAGCCTGTGCTTCAAGAGATCAGATATGGTTGGAACACAAAAGGAAACCATAAGGAAAGTTGCACTAAAAATTACAGAAAAAGCTCAAGCAATTTGTTTGTTTTTACAATCATCATAGGCAAAATAGAAATGCTTGCACCAGTAAGAGAGAGCAAACAACAGTTTTGGGCAGCAGGGTCATTTCACTTGTGTTCTGCTTGTGTACAAGCGCCCCTAAATTAGGGTATGAATTATTTTCATACAAATAGGTATTCATCTGCGCATCAATTGTAAAATATTTTAATGCCCTGTGCAGTTGAAGATGACATCAGGCCTTCTGAAATGTATACTGAACCTCTGAATTGCAATTCAAAGCATATGTTCTGCCTGGTCTGCTATGGACATAATGGCACAAAATCAGGATGCCTTTAACGAATAAAACACTAGTCACTGATACCATGTGCATTATACATACTTTCCACTTCACAGGCAAAGCAGTTATGGCTTTCACTGCCTGAAGCCATACTACATCAGACCGTGACTGTATCACATCTGAGAACATAAGCACATTGAGGCGGTGCAGACTTTGAACGGGAAACGTTGAAATGAAACCAAAGGTGCTGCCCAAAGTGCTGTTGACAGTCCCAGACCTGGCACCTCTGCTTCTGAGTCAGCAGCAAACCCACAGCACAGGCTGTTCCTAGGGTCACTGTATAACTCTGCCCAGAGAACCAAACCATGTCAACCACTGCCTCTGCTCAAGAGATGCCACTCAATTTGTCTGGTTGCCTGGCCAGATTTCAGTGTAAACAGTCATACTCTGCCTACCTCTATTTCTCGGCAGTTTCAACAGCATATTATAACCTCATTGTTTTTTCTGCCCTAAACTATCATTTCATGTCCCTCTACGCTGCTAAAATAACTACCGTAATCCATGCCAAAAGTGCATTCCAGCAATACTCAAAATCACATTAAGGCTTTACACTAAGCTTACATTCAGCAGGGTGAATTTAAAGTACCTCAGCATAAGCTGCACATGAAGACCCCTGCAGCCTATTAGTAGTGAGTGTGAGATCTACCTGGTTTGCACCTGGCAATGAGTGTCCTTTTGCTAATCCAGAAATGCTAAGGAAAGACAAGCTAGAAATGCATGAGAAATTAGCCCAAATCCTGTCAACTGTAAGAGAATAGTACTTCGTCAATACTTGCATTGATTTAACCATATTTATTCCAGATTGGTTAGAGCAAATTTGATGCAATTTCGAAGCAGTTTATTTTTGTGCACTATCATCAGGGAGAATGGTGGCTTTGTGATGGTGTTGAGGTTTGGGGTTTTTTTCAGGATCCAGCTAAGCCAAAATAAACTTCGCCTCAAGTAAAATATGTACGTTAATAGACAGACCTATGATGATCTAGATAAATCAGTATCTTAACCTCATGTACAGGTCTTTCAGCTTCCTTCATTCATGATGTCAAGTCCTTTGCGCTGATGTGTCTGTATGTGTCCATTACATAGAACCATGTAATGGGTACTTGCCTAATAGCATGAGCCAAGAGGAGCTAGAGTACACCAGTGATGGGGGTCCAAGGACTGCCCACATCCCACCAGTGGGTCCCTCTCTCCCTGTACGAGGTACACCTCACCAGCCCATCACAGTTCAAAACAGTCAGCAATAGCTGGGCACCAGCGGAGTGGATGGGAGCTGAAAACATCCTTTTTCTGCAACTTCTGATTCTCCTAGTGCATTCACAAATAGCGCATGAGCTATGTGCTGGACTTCATATAAATTCACTGAGGTTTTTCTCAGTGCCACACACTTTTATTCCAAATTAAGAGTGCCCATAAATGACTTTTGCACAAAAGTAAGTTTATTAGGTTTGCTTTTTTGCTATTTTTGTGTAAGAGTGCTTGAAGTTCACTCCTAATTGCATATGGATGAATACGACAGTCACTCATGCATTCTTCCCAGCAATGGTGATGTATGTTTAAGGAGACAAGTGGTTCTGCTCTGACTTGCATTCGTGCAAATCAGCAAATAATCAATTCATTAATTAAATGTAGCTGCACCAATCAAAAGTTTGAGCACCCTATTTAAAATTATTTTGACAAAATATAGCAAGTAGATTTGACCTCACAAAAATTTCAACTTTCTATGGAAAAAAAAAAGAGTACATTGATTTCCAGTTTTTCACTTAAACATTTCTTTTTCTCATCACACCTTTCCAGCTGAGCAAATTTTTTTCAATTAGGCCTAGTAACCAGGGTTTCCTAAGAGAACTACGATGAAGACTATTTCCAAAGTATACAGCTTTCCATTTCCTGATTCTGACATTTCATTCAGTTTAGGGTAAATGTAGCTAGTCAGGAAAAGCCCTTTTTTTTTTTTTTTTTTTTCACAAAGCCTTCATAATCCAGGTCCTTTTTCCTGGACATAGCACATCCTACTTTACTTAATTTCTAAGGTAGAACTTGTACAAATTCAAAGCAGATTGCTTCTTCCTCTCTTGTTCTCTAGCCTATTCTTAATTATCCATACAGGTCTCAATACATTCAGAAAAGCTGTCTTTTGCTTTTTGGCTTTGGGAAGTGGGGATTATTTCTGAAGAAATTTATAAATATTTGCTCTGAATGCCTGAACAAACGAGTTATTTCCTGTGACTTGCCTCTTGATACCTTAAATCCGTTAACATTTTGGCATCAGATCCTCCTTTCTCTCAGCGTCTCAGATCACAGCGTGAATTGATGGCTTATGAAAAAAGGAGAAAGTAATCTCTGGAAACACTGAGAACCAAGAAAAGATAATTAAATAAAAATAGAAAGGAAAACAGTTTAGGCTCATCTAGAAGCAGAGGCTGGGCTGAAGAAACATTAGCAGTTTCTGGTGGCTCTATTATACTGGTGGTTTTACTGTTGTCCTTCCCACATCTCCAAAGGGCAGATTTAGAAAGATTTCATGTCAGCAGGTCCCTCCCAGCTCTCAGGCTGCTCTTCGGGATTTACAAGAGCCTTTCTGCAGAGAGGTCAAAACACACCCAGGAGGAGAACAAAAAATTTGGTGCATTTACAGTCACTTCTCCACCCTCCATCTGGGGTTTTGCTCTGGCTTCACTCCCTTCACTCTGGCGAGAAGCAGGACCAGCCTGTGTGCCTGTTAGTCTGCACATCTCCCAGCTGGATGTGAAAAATACATCTATTGGACACTGAAATTTGCAGTAGGTGCATTTGCTGTGCTCAAGAGCCAGGCTTGGAGGATGTCTGCTATCCGGTGCTGGGACTAGGGAGAGACATTATTGAAAGCATTATCCCCTAACATGAGGAGTGACTTCCCCTTCAAAACCAGATCCACATTTTCCAGCAATTCAGGGGTAACTCTGAATCGTAGGGACTGGATGTCCATCAGACAAGAGGAGTGCATGCCATTTCTAGTTCCTGCAAGCAGTGCTCAGAAGCGCCACAACAGCTCAGCACAAGATCACTAGAAAGAGAGAAAATATTATCTACATCAGCCAGTTTCAGTCTTTCCTAAAATGACTACACTCCAGAAGCACTAACAAAGAAGCAGATGTAAGATTTTTTTGTGACTTATCTCCGAGGCAATTATTTATAAATCTCCTTCATTCATTACGTGCCAAGCCTAAATTAATCCCCTGGTTTAACAAAAGAAATGTATATGTAGCCTCGCACATTGCAACCACTAGCGCATGCTAAGCAATTTGCTTGATGGATTATTTTTGATAGCATGAAGCGATTTTGCCCTTTTTGAATATTTTAGGCAGCTAAATAATTTCCTCAAAGAAAAGACCTTGGCTAGAGACAGTTCCTGCTGCATGGTCTTTTATCTATCTATCTGCCTCTGAAGGCTTGTGAGGTGTCAGGAAAAGCCAGCACCAAATGTGGTTGAGAAGTGCACAGAAAAAGCACACACCCAGATACACATGTGCGTGCACACACAAACATTACACAGAGTAATGCAGAAAACTGCAAAGTATGGTCTTCGTCCCTCTCCCCTCCCTCCCATAATAAAATAAAATTAAATGGCGTGAGTCCCTAAAGATTAACATTCCTCAGGCTTAGCTATTTTGCTTATCCAAAAGACATCTTACTCCTAGTTGCCAGAGGCAGTGCAAACTGGGAATGATAGGGCAGCTGGCATGCTACGGTGTAGTTTTGTCTGTGCTGTAATCTCTGCTGCATCAGCTACAGATATGAAGAAGGGGCGATGCTATTTATGCTGTGTATATCATGACGTCTTGCTTTACGCATCAGAAAGTTCATGTTTGGAGGCTGATAACTTTTTTCTCCTCCCCTTCACCCAATCAGTAACTGTTTTTACTTTTTAATGAAAGTCAGCAAAGTACAGCATTTTAATTTAAGCTGCCAGTCAAAAGTAATGGAAGAGCTAGAGAAGGCCTGACACTGCTTCTTTTCTGTGTGCTGAGTAAAGCTACATTGGCGGTATGTTTGAACACAAATGAGGAAGGAAGGACCAGGGCCAGAATAATTAGCAACCAGGCCTTACCTAGGACAAATATTATGAGGGAACAAAGCCATGAAAATGTGCAGTTTATTTACTGATGCTAGAGCAGATGTGGCTGCTTTTCACAGGAATTAAAAAATAATCAAGGTAATAGAAATTGTGTTCTGTGATGTTAGAGTATCTGATGGAAACTCTGCTCTCCCAAGGGCAGGAAAGCTAAACTCAAAACAGGAGGAGTCAAATAAATGTCCACAATTGTACACAGCATGCTGCTGGCCATAGCCCAGCAACTAAACAGAGCAATGCAAAGCTGTGAGTACTCATAACTTGGAGGTCAGCCTTGAAAACCATCCATGTGTCCAGGCAAAGTATGTCACCTGCAGCACCTGGTCCCTTGGGGCAATAGGTTCTCCCCCTTCAGGCTCTCCAGGGCTCACACATCCAAACCCAGCTCTAGAACAGCCCACTGCAATGGAGTAGAAAAGTGAAGGTAAACAAGGCAAATCCATCCTTGTCCCCCTAGGGGCACTCAGATGGGAAGAGGAAGGTTCTGGCTCAGGATGTGATGGCAGGTCCTGAGGCTCGAACTGTCCCTTGCTGCAGAGACTCTAATGTGGAAGGGCTCGTGTGTGCACTCAAGGGAGGGGAGACTGTCTCATGCCTTTTCTATTCCTCATCACACTATTCTTCATAGAATCACAGAATCAGTTAGGTTGGAAAAGACCTTTAAGATCATTGAGTCCAATCATTAACCTTACCAATGCAAGCCCACCACTTAACCATGTCCCTAAGCATACCTAAATATTTTTTAAACACTTCCAGGGGTGGCGAATCCACCTCTCCCCTGGGCAGCTTGTTCCAATGCTTGTCAACACCTTTCAGTGAGAAATTTTTTCCCAATATCCAGTCTAAACTTCCCCTGACACACCTTGAGGCCATTTCCTCTTGTCTTATCACTTGTTACTTGGGAGAGTGACTGTCACCCACCTTGTTGCTACCTCTACTCATGTAGCTATGGAGAGCAACAGGGCCTCCCCTGAGCCCCCTCTTCTGCAGGTTAAACAACCCTAAATCCCTCAGCTGCTCCCCACAGGACTTGTTCTCCAGACCCTTCATTGCTCTTCTTTGCACCTGTTCCAGCACCTCAGTGTCTTTCTTGCAGTGAGGGGCCCAGAACTGAACACAGTAAACACAGTATTCGAGGCGCAGCCTCACCACTGCCAAGTACAGAGGGATGGTCTTAAACTCAGACTTAAATGAGTCAGTGCAATTCCTGATTAAATTGCTACATTAGTTATGTTTGACATATTATAACCTTGAATACTAAGAAACTAGAAATAAAAAAATAAAAATAGAGAGCTATATGCAAACAGGAAGGATGTACCAGGCAGCATTAAGCTTCAATCATTTTATCTGACATCCTCAATTTGACTCCTTCTGTTACTTTGTCAAAGGGCCACAAGTCCAACTTGATTTTACTTCCAGCATTCTGGGACTTGTTATTTGCCATTCACACTGTTATTAATTCTGGCTGCCTGCACATTTTCATTATCAGAGGGAAGGGAGGAAAGCAGAGATAACTTAGTGAGCATTATTCCCATTTGGGTGCTCCTCTGAGATTTCCTTTTGACTAGAATATATTTCATTAATTCGGGGGACATTCTGGCATGGATGTCTAATTAGAGCTGCTTAATGGATTTCTTGTCACAGAGGCATGTAGATCTTTCTATGAAAGACAAGGCTTGTATTGAGAGATAATATCTTCTATTAGACTTCCAGATAGAATTGAAAGAAATGGACACAATTTTCAGTTTCTCTAGAAAAAAAACCCCAAACCCTGTAATATCCTGCAACAACCTTTTCCTGTCTTGCTTCTTCAGGACACATCATGGCCTCTTGTATTAGCAATGACTTGTTTTTCACTAAGAGCTTTTGCCACATCTGTATTTTTCCAATTTCTTCCAGTATTTCAGTCTTCTGACATTTACCTGCTTTTTACAAGCCACTGCATGTTATATCCTATGAATATTTATATCCAATTTTACTTGTTCAGAGGGGGAAGGGATCCCAGATGGGGTTTCCTTCCAAGGTTCTATGCCCAGACATCACCAACTCCCAGAGATTACAAAATGCTACTTAAGTCAATGTGATTTTTGTTTTATTGCCTACATGACTTGAATGCATATGCTGCATACATTGTCAATTTGTACACCCAATACCACCCTTAGAATACCCATTCTTCCACCTTAAAATCTTTAATAGAGTCCTAAAATCTTTAGAGAGAGAGGAGTTGCTGTGCCTAGCTTGTTTGTTGGCTTGAATGTTCTCATGACAGCAGCTCAGAATATGCACTCACAGGACACTTCCATCCTTGAGCTTTACTTTTCTGATGCTGCAGGTGTTTAACTTACAAAGCAGATTCTACCTAATATATTAGACACTGCACAGGAATCTAATTCATGTAGCTGATTCATATTTTTTCTGCCACCTACTAATATATTCTGCAAAACATGCAAAATATATTACTACAATTTGAAAAACTTCAGTTCTTGTAATAACTAGTTTAATATTATATTCTTTGAGTCTTAGGATGCCTATTTCAACAAGAACTGCAGATCTTTTTTCTTGGCAGTGTCCTGGTTTTGGCTGGGATAGAGTTAATTTTCTTCCTAAAAGCTGATGCAGTGCTGTGTTTTGGCTTTAGTCTGAGAACAGTGCTGATAACACACCAGTGTTTTAGTTGCTGCTAAGTAATGCTTACTCTGATCAAGGACTTTTCAGTCTCATGCTCTACCAGTGAGAAGGGGCACAGGAAGCCAGGAGGAAGCAGACAGGACACCTGACCCAAACCAGCCAAAGGGGTATTCCATACCACAGCATGTCATGCTCAGTATAAAAATTGGGGGGAGTTACCTGGAAGGCACTGATCACTGCTTGGGTTGGGCTGGGTATCGGTCGGCGGGTAGTGAGCAATTACATTGTGCATCAGTGCTGGCTTGGGTTTTTTTGTTTGTTTATCTCTCATTTTATTTCCCTTTCATTATTATTATTACTAGTATTAGAAATATTTTGTACTTTATTTTAATTATGAAAATGTTCTGATCTTGAGCCATGGGTTTTACATTTCTTTTTGATTCTCCTCCCCATGTCATCGGGGAGTGGGGGTGGAAGGGATCAAGCAGCTGCGTGGTACTTAGGTGCCGACTGAGTTTAAACCATGGTATTACAAGAATTCTGGATCGATCTTGGAAACTTTCTCATAAACTTCCAACCCCTCTTTTAATGTTGCTAAATACACAGTTTCAACTACACCCCATAGCAAGTTTCATGGGTTTATCCTCTGTGGCATCAAATCCTGTATCATAATTCACTTGTATATGACCCTGCCTTCACAAAGACCTGTGCGTGTCTCTGTATGTCATAAAAAAATCACCTCTTCTATTTGCAAAAAGCACGGCACTGTGATATATTCTCAGAAAAAAAGGGTTTCTGTTTGAAAAAGCTTTCTTAGCTGTAGAGAATAGAAATTCATTATCTCACACACAGTTTCTTTTCCAAAGAACAGAGGGAAGCATAAATCAACTCCTGCCCTCTCAAAAGACAGCTTTATTTTTTAAGCACACTCAGGTATGTGTCAAAGTTGGTTTTAAAAAGCCTCACTTTAAGGATATCTCAATGCTTATTTTCACAGGTTAGGTAACAAGAAACCTCTAAAAATCAGTCTATTTAAGATGTTTGGAATTTGGCACCTGAAAACAGAAGCTGTAGAAGTATTTTTCTTATGAACAAAATAATTTGAGTTTTGATTAGTTCAAGCTTTCAAGCTCATTAAAACTTAAAATTAAGCACACCTGATACCTAATACAGTCACACCTTAAAATAATATAGCCTATTTTGCAAAGTTATATCCTTCCCCAAGTCCAAACAACGCAATAAACCTCCCTAGTGCATATCATGTAAAGTCATTTGCAATATTGATAACAGTTATTAGGATATCTTTAAAAGGATATCTTTTCATGATGCCCAGCAACCACTCTGGAGCACATTTGTAAAAAGCAAGCAAATGCTGATAAAGCAAAATAGTTCAATTTGGTAAGCTGGAAACTGGTTGCCACGCTTACCCATTATCCCCAGACACAAAGCCCATAAAGGGTTCAGCTTCAGCCTACATCAGTAATGACTGAAAGCCGCTACTGTACGTAGTGGCTGCTTGGTGGCCTATAGCAAATGAATGGATTGTCTCAGCTCATGCAGGCCAGGCAGCCACATCACAGGAACCACAAAGCATTGCACAAAGAGGGAGGCTGAGTTGCCTCTCCCCCAGAAGCCCCTTCCTCCAAGCACAAGTGGAAAACCAGATATTTTCCACTATCAATTAGCTCCTTTTCTCAACCACGACACTCACTTTTAGGAGAGAAGAAGAAAAAAGTCTAAAGCCTCATGATAAGCCCAGGGGATTAATAAAGGCAGTTTGGTTTACATGATAAAGTAGAGCCTTTATCACCTGGAGTACAATCTACCAACTTAAAAAAACCCATGAAATCACAGGACTGGCTTCAACACCACATGAAATAAAAAGCTAAAATAAAGACTGTATTTGGGAAGTATTTCTAAAAGATAAAGGAAGAAGGATACCCAAGACTGAAGGTCATGCTAGCTATTTTTCCCACCCTGTAAAGCTTACAGTACTGAATGGAGTATTGTGGTAACAGAGATCATTATAGTAGTCAGAGATTTTCTTTAAGAACGTAGATGAGGGAGACGGACGGGTCCAGAAGAGAATCTCAGGTTCACAGAAGAGAAGGGAATTACAACCTTTCAAATTATCTTCTTTTTCCCTGCTGCTTTGGACACTTTAATTTTTTCCTAAAACTTAGAGTCTCCTTTTAAGCTCCTGGTTTCTTCAGAGTACAATTTATCACAATCCCATATTATTTTCAAATGCAGTAAAGCATCAAGGCAAAAAAGGAAGATGAACTCTGTTTAATCCTTCTGTTGCACTGCAGTAAGAGCAAGCAAGCAAGGAGGTGTTAAGTTTATGAGGAAGGCAGGAGAAGAAATGGGAAGAGAGTAATCTCCTTGCAACTGGGTTTGGAGAAAAGGCAATAATAAGCTTTCAGAGCACAGCTGTTTGGTCGTAGAGCAAAAAAGCACTTTCAACCTCAAACTGACATCATTCGGCACCTCCATAACTGGCAGGGAGAAGAACATGCTGTTTTTTTCACACAGCTGTGAAGTACATGCCACAAGATATTTTAGCTGCAGCAAGGGCCATGTACAGACATCAAAGGCTAGCACTGGATGGATGCAAAGGAATAAGAAATGCAGTTTATTTCTCATAATGAGAAACGCGACTTATGCTTTATCAAACCCTAACTTCTAATAGGAATTACATAACGAAAAGCTCTGCTCCTCTCCTCTGACTTCCAAATAGCCATCAAATATTAAACAGACAAGCAAGAGCTCTGAAAGAAGGTTGTTTGGTCACAGCGATGCAGCCTTAATGTGCACGTGTGCGTGCACGTGCCTCCTTGTATATGAGCAAGAGAGTCTTCACAGTAGGGTGGATCCTGGAGGCCAGTGAATAGACCTGTAATGTTTCCCACTGTGTTTCATTCCCACCATTTCCAATCGCCCCAGGAGGCAGGTGTCCCAGAGAGGCCAAGCAGGAAGGGAAGGAATTGAGTTAGATGCTGTCTGCAGCCACTCTGACAGTGAAGTTAATGTGCTGACAGGGGCGGGCTGTTATCAGCCCAAGCCCTGAAGTCCCACAAGAAACACAATCTGTTAGAGATAGGAGTGGTGCCAATCCTCCCAGTTGGGGGAACTTTTTGAGATCCAGTGATGGAATAACATGAAAATCTTAGCTTTTCCCTAAAGATTCCCTAGTTGCTTGCTGGCTCCTGTGATTAAAGTAAATCTTGCAGTTTTTCCTAGAGAGGAGGAAGAGAAAAAAGGCTGCCTCTTAGATTCTTGATACTTGGAGTTGGCAGTATTGGTATTGTGCCTGGAACCACCAAATCAAGAATTGGAAGGAAGATGAAACGAGGGGGAAAAACTCTGTTGGGCATCCTCAAGACTAACCTTCAGTTTAAATATACTTCCTTGCAGTGCTGAGTTTGCAAACGGAAGTAAGCCCCCCTGACAGTGAAAGAGGCTTTTCAAGCGGATCAAAGACCTGGAAGGCAAAGAGGAGTGGGATGTTTCCACTGACTTCCAGGTGGTTTTGTAATAAGATGAAGTAAAATTTGACTCTTTTTGTGCTCTCTGCTGACATAGCCATTTTCACAGAGGGAATAAAAACAACTTCAGGACTTGTGGGGAGCAAGACAGAACTGCTGACTGCTTGATTTCAAGTAGTTCACCAATCATTACAGCCTAGTCAAAAGCACACTGGACAAGTATGTAAAGAAATGTACTATGCTCAACTATACTTTTTAATTTTTTGATCCTGGAGAAAAGTAAAAGAAAAGAAATAAGAGGGGAGGAAGGGAAAATGAAGCTGAAAAGTATAAAAATGTTTCTCCAATATAAACAATGTAAGATATATTTTTTAAAGAGTACCCCAATTGGAATTAAATTCAGGTCAGCACCTGAACCATATCACTGTCAGAGAAGTTGAGATCTGAGTGTGACACGTGTTACTACACGTTCTGACTCTAAGGCACTCCCTCCAGAATTCAGGATATTTACATCTGAGGTTATTGTACTCTGGGTGGAATTAAAGAGACCAGGAAGGACTTATTGCAAAACTTACATTTAAATTGTATCTTCTTTGATAAAATACAGACAAGTATTGAATAACCCAGGATTTGGTACATTTTTTGTAAAAGTTGATACTATTATTATGGAATAACCTTATTTTGTTTATATACTGTGTATACATGCATGTGTGAAGTTTCTTAATTTATTCAGAAACCTTTTCAACAAGCAAAGTTGCTAGTGAATTCCTTACTCCACCTAGTAAAAATATCTAAATTATGATAGCAATTTAATTACTATCAAAAGGAAGATATTAACCTGTTAGTGGTTAATGTCACCAACAACATGGTGAGGAGCGCTGCAGGAAAAAGAAGGTAGTCTCATAGTCACATTTTAAAGATAATTAAAAATCAGATCTAAACCAGTCGTTTACATGACTCCCAAGAACTGTAACAGAAGGAAAAGAAAAAGCCAGTGAGAAAACATATGCTAATGTATCCTCCTCTGGAAGGTAATTGATGAATAAACAAAAATCAGTCAATTGAAGGCAGCAATGTTTCTGGTAACAGCCAAAATTATCCCATGAGTCTCCTCAACATGCTAGGCATAGTTTTGGCCATTTTGATGAAGCTTTTCATTAACTGCCCATTTTTGCCATTTTACATAAACCCCAAAAGCAGACATTGAAAATTGCCCATATTATGGTCTGCCTTTGAGGCAGCTAGGTCCCAGAATACAGTCTCCTTTCCAAAAAATGAGTTTCCTCCCAAATCTTTTTTGTCACACCCATACAACACAACCTACCAAGAGGCACATCAACCCAGACTGCCTGGATGAGGGGACCTGGTACTGCAGATGACAGAGAGCAGCAAGGCCCACGGCAAAGTCATGATGGCTCCCATTCCACAGCTTCCTCCTTGCAGATCCACACTGGATCCCAGCTGATGCCTAGCAACCACTCTGGAGCAAAACAAGCAGCTCTTGGAGCAATATGTTTGCTCTTAAACTCGCCTCTTCAGTGAGTTAGTTTAACCTATATTAAACTTATACTCAAAAAACATAAGTTCAAGGATTAAGGCCATATTTATGTAAACAATGACAAGCCTTTTGCAGTAAATGGAAGCCCACAGCTAGATTTAACTTAGCAGTGCCTGCCATGAATAAATGCACTTTAATGCTAACTGCTGGCACCACAGCTATACTCACTCAGTTTTATAATTTAGCCAGCATTAGTCCTTTCATCAATCAGTTTGGTATTCTAAAGCTTTTTTCCCTCTCAGAAATCATCTGTGCCTTTGGGATTTGTTTCGATCGGTTTTCAATAGAAATAAGCCATTGCTATGAATGGGGTATTAAAGGACAGACTGGTGACAGAGTGAACTTTCCCTTATAGGTTTATGGTCAACAGGCACCAATAAAAAGAGTGCAAAGAAAAGTGGTCTTTTTAGCTACCACTTAAAAGCATCAATAACTTCTTGAAGCTCAGGTACTAGACTTAAATGCCCCAAATAAAAAGAAAACTGAAATGATAACAGCTCAGTGATTGACAGCAGGCAACTCCACATTAAATGACATGCTGAGACTCTAATTTTCTCCAAAGGTCTGCATAAGACTCCCACACAGCTTTACCCTTCATGTGTTTGAGAGTTCCCTGCTCAACAGCAAGAGGTAATATTGCTGTGGTTTGTCATGCCTCCCTGGAATATGATCAGAGACTCAACAAGTACTTTTTGTAGTCCCACACGGTCACAGTCTGAATATCAGCTTTTCTTTCAAGTACAACCATTTGTACTTGATTGTTTTCAACAGTGCTTTAAAAGCCAGCTGGGGCAGGAAGGAAGGATAGTGCAGAGAACACACATATTTTTGGCTCAAGACATGTTAAACCCACAGCCATCCCTATTATGACTAGCACTTCAGAGACATTAAGTAAACCTTTTCTGGACATCTATCTTAAAAACTGCCAGTTATGCTTCGTTTGTACTGTCCCTCTTTAATTCCATGAGGTAAGGTATGGCTTTTCCTGTAACAATGCTGCAAAAAATTAACGGATCCTGTAATTACCCAGCACGGCTGCAGTGTGTGGAGCATGGGTCAGGATGCAGCACCAGTGGTCACCATCCAGCTGCTTTCCTGCCATTGGTGTTCTAACTGTCCCAGTTCCCTCCCTCTCTTTTTCATTTTCTTTTTCTCTAAAATATGTATTTTTTTGCCTAACTCATTGCTTCTCCTTTGCCCACACACAGATATTGTATGAGCTTGTGCTGCTATCTGGGTTTAATTAACCATACTTGCATAATGTAGCAATACAATTTCGAGATGACTGCTATGTTAGGAATAGTGAGGTAATATAATGGTCTACTGAAGCGTAGCATTGTCTGTTAAATTAAAGGTGCTGCATCTCCTCAAACACAGCAAGCAAAGCCACCCACCTACTTCATGTACTATTAAAACATCCTTATTCAATTTCACTCTCAAATAGACTTCTGAAAGGAAAAACGGTATCTTGTAAAAACATAAGGTGTCCTGAAACTAAATGCATATTGGTTTATGATGAAAAAATGTCCTCCTGTCACCAGCTGGAAACATTATCCACTCAGCACAGAAAATGTATTGGGAGAATGGACTGAAGCAAGGAAATCCATATCATGAGATTGGTGTGAGAAATGTTGCCGCTCATGCATATGGTCACCTATTGGCTGATACCTCTGGATACTTTCTCATATTCTTTATTTTCATGATCTCTAATGTGCTGCATGCACACACACACATGCACAAGGGAAAAAATGCTGCAGATGTCTTAACTATTTCGTGATGATCAACACGTTTCAAGACATTTCTCTGTCCAAGCCCACAGGTAACATTTTTACTGCCATAGCCAAGAGATAAGTCACATCACTAAAGCTCCGTGTGTAGATGAAGTCAGGATGATAAAAGAGGGATTATGTTTAGGCAAATTTTGTTTAAACATAGTTAGGGATGTTTAAAATCGTCAGGCATCTGAATGCTGGAGCCAACTTGGAAACAATGTTCCTGCCTTTGCTTGCAGTAAGATCAGCTCAGTGCTATTAGGAATACTCTGCCACTGTGAAAACAGGCAGTATCTACCTTTTTCCCTACACTGTTCTAAAGTAAAGCTGAGGGATTCAGAGTTTTCCACAACAGCTCAGTAGTGAGGGTGTTCAGTCAGAACAGAAATAGCCAGGCACAGCTGCCTGCCCTCCCCAGTTCAACTCAGGCGTCTTGAGTATTAGTCTCTCAGCTCTGAGAGAAGGGTCCCAGACATAATCTCCTGCCAGCAATTTTCCAAACCGGTTCTGTCCAAACCATTCAGCTTTCTATGAAGCATGACACGGGCTGTGCCAAAGTAAGTCCAGCATTGCAGTGTGGAAACAGGGCCCACACAAGAGCTTGGGAGACCAAGGCTCACAGTCCAGGCCAGGAGAATACAATAACCCCCAGAGAGATGTGGGAGAGCTGCAGCTGCAGTCGCTGATGGGAACACAAAGAGGAGGAGCATGTTGGTCATGGGGGGGTGGGTGAGAGGATGCCCCATTCCTGGAATTATTCAAGGCCAGGCTGGATGAGGCTTTGAGAAACCTGGTCTAGTGGAGGTGTCCCTGTCCATGGCAGGTGGGTTGGAACTGGATGATCTCTAAAGTCCCCTCCAATCCAAATGATGCTATGGACACAGATGCAATCACAATAATCCTACATGGTCTTCTGATCCCCTTAACTATTTTTCTGGAATAGTCAAATATGTTGTCACTTTTAACCACACTGTTACATCAGTGGCAGGTCTGAGGACCTGCCTGGCCCTATCAGCCAGCAATGGTCATTATGCAACACTGCGGGGCTGGGGGAAAATGTTCTGCTTTCCCCTTGCTGACCTGTATGATGGCAATGGCAGGATATACATCATTTAAGTCAATTTGGTCAGATGGACCAAACTGGATTAGAGAATATCACAGTAAGCACCTGGATGGCATGAATCCAAGTATTCTAATGCAGATCATGAAGCACTTTGTGAAGTGCTTAACAAGGAGGAGGGCTGCAGTGCAGCTGGGCTGACACTCACTTTTTTAATATTGAGCAACCCATAAATGCCCTTTTGTATACAAAATATTGAAACTCAGGGGTGTCTGGGCTTGGTGCTGTTATGTTTTATGGCCCATTAGCAGGTGTGCCACAGAATCCTGTACAACAGAGCCCGTGAGAGAGAGGCTGCACTGGCAGGACTGGCTGGCAGCATGTCCTTGCTTTGTAAAGCTGGACTTCTTCCAGTGACAGGATCATGCAATAAGGACAAGACAGGAGCAATCACACAGTATACTCAACCAAAAAGCACTTAATAAAGCCTAAGATCCATCCAAATACAGCCTGCAGCAGTTTTGCCACTTTAAAGTCAACATTCAATGGCAAAACCTCTGCAATCACAGGACTCTCCACATTGCCGATGAACCTCCAATTAGTTTCATAAGGGCAGCTGGCAGCCAGGATGAGACTTGCCAAGCCACCAACCTGTAGTTGGCAGTGCAGCTTTATCTGTTTAGGAAATCGGCACCTTTGCTCTGGGATGTTACCAGAATATGATGGAAGAGCAAAATCTAGCATTGAAGTACATCTGGACTTCTCCTGTTACTGGAAAACTGTGCCTGCAAACAAGTTTCCCTTTTTCTGTCCAGCACAGGTGGTAGGGAGGTTTTAGAAAGATATGATCAAAGCTTTTTGTCAGCCTTGTTTTTCTGATTTGAGGTTTTGTACATCAAACAAAATTCCTACTATTAAGAATATGTGTTCCTCTATTCTACTTCTCCACAAGCTATTACATAGCAACCTTTATTACAGATAAGAGGCCAGTCCATGACTAGGGTTGAACAGGCGTTAAGTACAGAGCGGATTAATTCCACTCCAGCAAATTATGTTTGCCTGGATTTACAGTGATGCAGAAGATGCTCTCGCTTGCTTCTGTTCTTCCACTGAGGGACTTAGAGCAGCATGACCATTAGCTGCCTTAGGAAAAAAATATATGCTAGCACCCCATTCAGAAATAGTTATCATCATTGCAAAATAGCTCAATAAAAGAATAATTTGGGAAACATAAGACACTCCATTTTGTATTTTGTGGACAATAACACCCAGTTTTCACTTTCTGATTTATGGGTTTGCTTCAACGTATTCACTGTTAGCTCTACAACCCAGTTAAACATGATTTGTGCTGTTCTGGAAGCCCAGAAAGGATTCAAAATAGACAACTGAGGATTCTTTTCACACCAGGAAATTCTCATTTGGCACAGGACCAACATGCCCAGCTGTACGCAGTGTATGGGACCTGTCAGGGATACTGCTGAGTGAAAAAGGCATGATCAGACTGCAAATTACAGCAGCCAAACTGTTTTGAAGGTTCCTGCCTCCATCCCAAATATCATTTGGTCTTGCACTACCCAGTGCTGGTGATGTCTATTACGGCTGCCTTGGAAGGGAGTGTGATGAAGTAGGCAACCACAGCCCATGATTTGATGTGATAAATTAAGTACCGCAGAACATTCTCTCTGCAGCAGCAGGTGGAAAGCTGGGTGCAGAAGGTGCCACTCTACCAAAATAATGAGCTTCTCCCTGGGATGTGGTTAGCACTGGGCCCAAGATGCCCTTGTGCCAGGTGAGCTTCCTCCAACAGCAGCTTTGGCAGTGTGGCTGCTGGCAAAGCCCTGCCACCCATAAATCATATCTTGTCATGCTCAACAGCTCAACAAAGTTATGCTGGCAAGAAGTGCTAAGGTAGATGGAGCCAAGTCTCGTTAGCCAAGTCTAATAGGCTGTGCTATTGGACTGTACATTGCAGGTGGTTAAAGTCGCTAAAACTTGTGAGCTGAGTTGAACTTGTGGACTGAAAGCACTGAAATACACCTCACGCCATTGCTGTCACCTGATAGTAAAACTTAGCCTGTCCTTAAAAGAATTGTAAACCTGCACATCATGGCAGAGTTATGCCACCTTTCTGGAAATACAGACCCACCGGGAATACAGCTCACCAAGGGGTTGGGGATGTGAAGCACCCAAACTACTGCTGCTCTGAAGCACCATGCAATGGCATTGGAGCAACGCACTCCAATTTTCAGGTATTTCTATTTTTATTTTATTGCGCAAGCAGATGCTTTCCACATAAATGTTTTGGCCAAAATCCTAACTTTTCATAAAAATTGCCTTGAAGGCAATTTTTCTGCTTTTTCATTAAGCGCACACATTTAACTTGCAACAAAAGACTGGAAAGCAATGCCCAACTGTCAATCATGTGTTTCCTCAGATTAGAGATCATTCTGACCACAGAGAAAAGTGAAAGCACTAGCCTGGTTAGCTCAGAAATTTTGACCAGACACATGGATAAAAGAAACCTAAATTAATGTAACATGTTACACATTTACTCCAACCTTTCCACTACCTGAGCATGTAGATGTCAAACATCCTCTGTCCTTGGACTCTCCCACTACTCTCTCTGAAGTGAGCGGATCTTCTGTACATTTGCTTTGCTATGATTCAGCACCATTTGGCTATATTTTTAAATAAAAGCAGGCCAGGGTGTAAGGCAAGTACTAGCTCTTGATGGCTGACCCCCCTTTGCTGTTTGCCCACTTCCTGCTCTGTTTTGGCGTCCTCAAGATCAAGACAGTCTCTGGACATAGTCCTTTAGCTGCATTTGCTGAAGTTGGCGTGGCAAAGACTGTCCCAGATTTGTCTGTGTCCTCCTTACAGCATTCCTTCTCTAATGTCATATCAGCACATCATTGTGAGTGTCCTCAAACGCTACGTGTGCTCTCTTCTCATGGCCTCATGACACTGAACACAGGTGCTCCACTTCACGTTACCAAAACAACACTCTGGTGCTCCCAGAAACCTGAAACTGAAAAGATGCACAATAATTGTGTCATAGGGCCAGCAAAGACCACATGGGACTCAGAGGAGGTTCAGGGCTATGTGGTGTGGATGTGGCCAGTCTGCTCCTAAAGAGTCTCTCAGGTTCGGGGCTGATGGGGAGCAAGCAGCAAGCATTGTCTAAAATGGAGGCATTTAGCTTATATGGATGTTGCTGCTGGTTCAGAGAGCTGAGCACCCCCAAGTCACTGCCCCAGCATGGCCTCACCTGCCTGAACACTTGTGTATGGGCAGACTTGAAAACCCACACATCTGGCAGTATTTATGTGATTGGAGATAGCCCTCCTGTGAGAACAGAGATGTCACGGTCTGAGAACACACCTTGGCTTGTGCGTAAATCCTTCCAAAAACCTACATTTTCATATCCACACTTGCTTTTCCAAGCATGGGGTTTTGAACATATCAAAGACTACCTTATTACTAGAAATCATGTGTGAAAGGCAGCATGCAGTATCAAGAACAAATAATTATATGTTTAGAAATTTTATCAGCTCTAATTCAAAAAGGTTCTGTAGATAATTGTGTGTTCAACAAATGTAATAACTTCATATACAAGTTACATTCTCAGAAGCAGGACTGCATTAAGTAAGTTAAGAAAAACAGCTCTACAGGAAATATACAGTTAGAGCCTGCCATCTCCTAATTTTATTTTCAAAACAACTTTCTTTTTTTAACAAACATGTTTAATTTTAACCTTTTGCTGTTGTTAGTGTTGTCTACTATTCCCATAGCAATAAAAAACAATCGCAAACACTGCATGTGTGTGTGTGTGTGTGTGTTAAAAATAACCAACTATTTCAGCAAGTTATTCTTGTTTCAGTTTTTCCAAACATCTGCATTCATGTCCAGTAAGATACCAACTAGCTCAAACAGATTGATATGGTCAAGAAATGCCCTTAAAATTAAGTCTCTTATTGATCTCACTTTTAATTTGAAAAAGGTATATGTTAATGGATGACAGATTAAAAGACTACTTAATACCCATATGTCTTTATTTTTCTGCATGGCTGAGGAATGAAAAAGACAATGAAGAATCAATATTTTTCTTTCCAAAACTAAAACCAATGTCTGTTAGATAATCTTCACATTTTGTCAAATCAGGGGATTCAACTATTCAAAGCCAACAGTTCAGCTAAGGGGCTGTCCAAATAAAGTATTTTGGATGCAGATATTTTAAAGTTGTTACTTTCCTAAAGCATTTGATAGGAAGGGATTCAAAAAACTTTAAGGAGCAAATTAATGCACTCTATTTAAAAAGCCCATCTATGATAAATAAGCTTCAGTATGGATACTGGGACACTGGACTTTCTGAAGATTTGCAGAAGATTTGTTATATTTGCTTATATCCACATATACATATCCACTTATATTTATTTATATCCAGCTTTAGGTGTTATTAGTGTGACCTCAGTTTTCACAAAGTGTGAAAATGGACCTCCAAAGTGAAAACTATTTGGCGTTTCAGCCTTTCAGCTGCAATACTACTAATGAATAAAGAATATAAAGTGCTCCCCCATTTTCATTCTCCTAATGATCAGTGTGCAGCTGAAGTATTTCTGGCTTATTATTTCATAGCCATTAATACACACTCTGCATAAATACCAGAATGCATTACTGTTTTTTTCCCATGTCATGCAGAGGCAGGTTGAAGTCTTCTGATGAAACTTGGATTCAAAATGCCTCTACAGAGGAAGTTACATACACAGACCATGCCTGAAGACATCAGCACGGGTGAAAAATACTCTGTGGGCTCTTGCCTTTCATTAGCACTTACATCTCTATGAAAGAAGTTAAATAAAAAGGTGAAAAGAAGAAAAGTGGAGGTCAACAGCAGTTGACTCCGGTCCCAATTGCTGGGAACCAAAACCTGGTTTGGGGATGAGATTAGCAACCACAGAGGATTGTGCAGGAGAGGAGACAGTAAGGAGGGAAGGATATGGGCCTCTGCCACATGGCTCAAAGCCACAGGAGCTTCGCTGACTTCAGAAGGTTGAAAGCCAGCTCCCTGTGAGGAAGCAGGGAGGACCAGCATGGCAGTGTTAAAAGAAAGCACAACCTGCTATTACAAAAGCAGTTGTCACTGAGAAAGAGTCACATTCATCAGGTGGAGATGTGCTGCGGCATCTCATGAAGCACACTGCACTGTCCTCTCCACCCTGGCAAACAAAGTGTCCACCAAAGGGTGCTTCCAGCACAGAGTCCTCCCAGAAAACAGTTTTAATTGTGTGCATTCAGATAAGTAATTATACTTCAGGCTATTATGCCAGTCATCCAAAACCAATACAAATAGTCATCTTGCTGACAGATAAAACACACGGTGCCAAACTTCTTATAACAACAGGTCAGGCTATTAATCCCATTCAGTTCTGAAGATATAATGCTATGGAATATATTTCTGTCCACATTACTGACAATTAATGCAAGCTGCACACTGAGAGCGAAAGCTTTGTGTTCAAGGGGAGTAAAATTTCCATGTTAATGTGGGACAAGGTTCCAAATGGATGGCAAGCCTGAAAGGAAAGATTTACTACTCAATGTACACTTTGCCAAAGCGATTTTTTTAAAATAGTAATAATAGCAGAGAAATGTCCTGCCTGTTAACTAATTGGATTTGCGCAATTCAGACACCCTAATTTATACTGAAATGGTTTGCCTGCCTTCCCTCTTTTCAGCCTGGCAGATGGACTAGGCAAAAATGTGAAATTCATGCAGTCATTGCTACTCATGGCCCACTTAATTCACAGGCCTTTGTCAAAATTTCTTTAGTCAAGATTAAAAGAGAGGGTACTATATCCATCATAACCATCTGGAGTGAAATTTGCCAATCTGGACTGATTGGACAGAAGCCTAAGCTGTACTAAAGAGCAAAACCCTGCTTGGGCTCAGTGGAAGGAATTCAAGCACAATGGTTACAAGGTGCTCCAGGAGCTGGTCATATCAAGCCAGCTCTTCCCTCCCCAGCTCCTCTGCCACTTGCACGACTAGAGATAGGCAAGTGAAAAGCGCTAATCAAGATGTTAGCATTTTATATCCCTTCCTATTTTTTGATAACTGGCAGCATTTATACAAAGCGTGAAAGAATTAAGAACATAGCCTGAGGGCTTTTCATTTAAAAATGAGAAATTGATTAGGTGAATCTATCAAAGCATCACACTTCCAGCTAAGAAAATTCCTTCTAATGAAAATGTACTGCCAGTTGCTGAGCACTGTTAGAGTACTGGCTACGTATTTAGGACTCATCAAAGCTCTGATGTGTTCAAACTCCCTCTAGCACAGGGCAGAGGATCCACTCTGGAGAGCTGAGGGGCAGGAGAGCAGCTGAGGTTGTTCATATGTAAGTTCAGCTTTGATTTCATCTGCTGTTAAGCAGTAACATTTCAGAGAGTATTTGTTAACACCTGTATTTGCAAAAAGCAGCAAAAGCTTTTTTTCATCTTCATGATCTTCATACTTCCCGATGGCTCTCCCCAGCTTTCTAATCTCCACAGTGAATTTCCATGGCAGTCTCCGCACAAAGCGGTGCTCACATGCCATCTGTGAATGGAACCCTCTGAAATGAGTCTATACAACATTGATAGGAAAGAGGAAGGCAACGACCACAAAACTGTTAGGACATTAACTTCTTGTTTCTTTCTACAGAGTTTCCCGCCTGTGGCCAGGTCGTGAGGAAGGCAATAGGGCTTATCTCATTTCTTAGTGAGTGAAATTCTTTCAGGTGCAACACATCCAGGTTTGTCTCAGCATCACCCTTCAATCCCAAACTAAATACTGAGCATAAAGGTCTTCTCCTGTCTTAAGAGCCAGGCTTTGAGAAGTGAGCAGTTTGGTGGAAAAGCAGCACAGGAGCTGCTTTTATACACCAGAGTTGTATTTATGAAAATCCATTCTTCCAGGAAACAAATTTTAGTACAAAACGTGATTTATACTGTGCGTATGTCTAAAATACACACTTGTGAAAAATTGGGCTGTATGTCTCACCAGATATGCAGGGTCAAATCTGTAGGTAGCTCCATCGACTTAAAGTTTCTAAGGGCCTTAGCTCTGATTTTGACAGATTTTACTTTAAATGCAGTTGACTTAGAGAAGAATGTTAAACTAAAATGTTTTCATTCACTGAACAGAACTGATAATGACAATTATCAATGGTGCATTTATCTTTCACTCATCTGACTTGATTCCATTATCAAGTTCTTTTTAAAGACATCATTGTATACAGTTTGGACTGCAGTAAACAAAATTTTTGCTTTTGTACCAAGTCTTTGTTTCTATCAGTTTCAAAGGGACTGAAAGAAAAAGTTGTATATTTAAGCAATAGCTTTTTTTTCCCCCATTACTTTGTAATAGGTATTTTTTTTAATATCACCAAGATAGTGATGACAAATCAGAGGACAAACTCCCTGGAAGTACAGATAAAGCTGATAGCATTACGAGAAACAAAAACATCCTTGTAATATTTGCATGTAAATATTTTATTTTGGCTTATTTATCTTAGCTAAAATGTTTACGAACTTTGTATACACCTTCGCTTTATCTATAACTGAGATTAGCAACCATTGTCTTCTTCAAGAGGGATTACAAATCTCATATAAACACAAAGCTATGAAATAACTCCATGTGTTAAGTACGCACAAAAGAAAACATATTACAAAATATTTTTACTGGCATAACATCTCAAAAGGAGGAGTTAGGTTCCTTTTAGCTACTTCCCCTTGCTTAGGGAAAGAAGCAATATTAAAATGTGTCAAAAAAAGTGGTAGTCAAATATAGAGAGATGGGGACAACGATAAGGCGCAATGAGGTACCCATATAGAGTTGCAGTTCCAGGAGCCAGAAGTGACCACCTGTCCAGAAGGAGAGGCCAGCAATAATGATTTGAAGATCTCACTCCCATGGAGGACCTACAAGGTAACAAGATTCTGTCTTTCACAGTTGGTTTTTTTTTTGTTTTCCCCATGTTAAAGGGATTGCATAGATGGAAAGGTTTAAGTACTTATGGGAAAAGCAGACAAGCAGTCATTAAGAGCAGCGCAAGGATAAGGTTAGACTTGGATAACATAATGTGCTGATAAAGATGGGGGAGATGTCTCCTACCCAGAGTGTTTTAAAGCCCTTGATCACTGTTGCAATACTAACCAGTTCATTAGAGTTGAGACACATGCAGCAATTTACTAGGAAATGAAGTTTTGAGGTGCCTTAAAGGGAAGTGACAAAACTCCCCAGGTTTTCACAGCACCGTTTCCAGAATGCTTTGATGTCTAGGTACATGTAATAAAAATGAAGAAACCAAAGATATAAATTCCTGAAATATTGTGGGAAAAGGGCAGAGAATGAAAAGTAATTCCCGCACAAGAGCTGGGCCTCTCAGCTGTGACACCCAATTTCATATCTCTGAGTGAGGACATGGTTGGGACCTGCCATAGCTCAGCTGAAGTCCCCATGGCTAGGCAACATGAGCCGAGGCAGGGACCTGACTTCAGCCTCCTCCATCTGCTGAGCCTGCAGCACAAAGCCACGGCGTACCTGCCCCTCTCATCAGGAAGCTGGATGAATGAATACACAGCCACCGCCCTCACAGCATCCTTGAGAGTAATAATGTGGTCATGCATTACGGTTCCTGAACTATCTCATAGGAAACTGAGAAGTCTGTGGGCACAGGAAAGTGCATTGCCTCCGGTCCCCAAAGTGGGATAGCTCAGGGTCTGGGCAATTCTGTAGCCCCCATGCGATAGTGACGGTTGCTTAGCAGTGGGCTGATGAACTGAGGACCACAAGCTCCCTGGGCACTGCTCTACATCCGGATCCACAGCAGAACACTAGCTTTTTTTCCTAATTTAATGAATATTTAAGCAAGCTGTGCAAAGTGGGAACACCATTGGCAAAGCAAAAAAGGTATTCTGGGATCAGCCGCTCCCATTCACATTTATAGGAACTGTTCCTGGAAATGGGTTCAAGTCCCCCCAGGCAGTAAAGGGAATTGAGCCTCTTACATCTTGGGTTAGCAGTATAATTATCTACAACTGAGTAAAAAGGCAATGGGCTCACCCTTCCTCTTTGGTTTTCTAACCTGGGCTTTTCTCTCATTTGCTTTTATTGCAGAGCTTGATGATGAAATGTGACACAGAGAAAGAAAAACCACTGGAACAAGATTGTTGTGGTTTAAGCTTAGTCGTAAATTAGACAAAGCATGTAGCCTGCTTGTTTTCCCCCCACAACCTGTCC
>WYDI02022431.1:66321-77938 GCA_009867235.2 Psittacus erithacus
AGTACTGTTCTCAGGCTGAAAGTTAGAAACACAGTGCTGCACCAGCTACTAAGAAGCAGAAAAAATGACTGCTACTGCTGAACCCATGACAAAGATGCATGGCTTTTTTTTTCTTTCTTTCTGGGCAAGAAAGAATTGCTTTGGGTTGATTTAAACCATTTTTTTCCCCCAATTACTTGTTCTTGGTCAGAGAACTAAAGAATGAATAAGTGCACTATTAATTGCAGTTGGAATTTTATATCTAGTTCTCCTCGCTTTTTCCTTCAAAACAAGCAATACACACACACACAAAACCTTTAATACATTAACAAATGAATGTCACATGAAAGAATTAGGTTCTTTAAAGGCACAAGTTAAAAATCTTTAATATCTTCTTTTTAATGTCACTGTTTTTAAAGGAGAATACCTATATATCCATATATCACAGTTCAAATGGTATTTAAGGGTATTACACTCCTCTTGGGGAAAAATGAAGAGCTGTAGATGGCCTTAAGTTGTTTTCTAAATTCATTTAAGTTAGAGCACAAAGGGAAAAAGAATCCCTATGAAAGAAATTTCCGCTTCTCCTTGGGCACATTTCTCTCTTGCAAAGTAGTATTTGGCAAATGTCACTAAAGAGAGTTAATACAGCCTTATCTGTCTCAGTGAGACCTGGCAAACTCCACTATCAGAAAGCTGAAAGTGCTGCTTCTAATTTGTCTTTGTATTACAGTCACGTTGCTGGTCCTGGCTGGTTACCCCAGACTCTTGAAATAAAGTAGCAGATAGGAAAGAGGAGGAATTAAAGACAAGAAAGGAGAGAAAAGAAGAAGAGGAAGAGAATGTGGAGGACAGGGGCAGTTGCAGCAGCCACCTGACAGGCAGAAAAGGAAAAGAGTGTCTTGCATGGCCCCACAACTGCCTGCAAAAATAAAATCACCCTTCATCCTCCAGGAAACCTTTCTCTGAGAAAAAGGGGACTAAAACAAATGGCTGCGAAAATATTTGGCAACTGACAACATTTTTACTATTCAGTTGTCGAAACATGGAAATGGTTTGATGATGATAAAATGTGTTACGAATGAGCAGTTCTCTGGTGTATCTGACCCAGATTAACAGGCTTTGTCTTGCTAACACTGTTGTGAGGGTGAAACAGAGGTAATATTAGGATAACAGCTTCAGGGAAAAGGTTTCTACAGACAGAGCTTTGGATGGCTGGGAAGGAACAAGGTACCTTGTACGTAGAGCAAGTCTGCCCACACACATATTAGTCATTTCAAAGTCTGAAATCGCTGATTCTCACTACCTCTCCCATAATCAGTGAGGAAATGAGAGCTGTTCATCAAGGTCTAAACCAGATCTCTCTCCCTAACCCTTCGCTCTGGGGACAACAGCATGCAAAAACTTTGGCAGGAAAATCCTTTTGCCTTGATTAGTAATAGCAGTATATTGGCTTATGCTTACCAGTACTCCAAAGCAAGCAAATGCCCCAAACTTCCCATCCTGTTAATTAACTTTGTCAGAGGAAAATGAAATCATACTTCATAGGTCAGGCTATTGTCACTATTTGTTTAAAAGAACTGTTCCCATACAGCTGATGGCTGGAATAACACAGGATGGACAACAGGCACCATTACTTTGCACTGTGTAGTCTGACTTCCTTGTGTATTTCAGTGTTATTTCCCAAAGTACATGTCTGTAGTATCTTCAAAATCACTATACAAGTATGGCTGAGAATTGCTTATTTCTAAAAACAGTGCTCATTTTGCAGATAGTCCATAATCTGAGAACTTAAAAATCATGGGACACAAATGTCACATCAGTTCTGTAAAGCAAGCATTTAATGTGTTCTGCAGAGGGGTAAATTTTGGAACAGATAAGCCCATATCAGACAGTAAATCACTCGACAGAAGTTCCTGATCCTCCAGTACTAATAGTTACCCAGAAAGGCAAGGTACTGATGTTGTAGTGCATTTTCACCTATTCAAACATTTCCTCCTAACTCCTCCCACACATGCCCTGCTCAACATCCTAAACAGAAGAGGAGCTCAGCCCGGAGACTCAGCAAGGTATCTTGAAAGAGACTTTTTTTTTTGCTATTATACAGTGCTAGCATTGAACCCTGTGTTGTCATGGAAATTCTCTCTTTCCCCAAGATGCCTTTCCTCAGTTTTCATGAATGACAGCTTAACTACCACAGCCACCACTTATCCACAGATGGGTTTGGCAGTTTACGGAGTATTTGTCATAGTTTTTAATTTAAGTCGGGAATAGAGGTCAAGGCATTCCTCTCTAATCGCTGTCCTTCCTTCCCCTCAATTTCTTTTCTATGCCAGGTGATATAAAATAATCAGTGCTATCGATTCATTGATATCCAGATGAAAAGATATCAGTTTGAAATCACCCAACTTCTAAAATCGCATGAAAGTCTGCATTTCAAACTCCTCATTTTGGTGAAAGACACGGAGGAAGAGGAAAATCATCACTATGTAAAAGTATTATCAGCTTCTTCCTTCATCAAGACTGGTATTAAAAACATCACTATATTTGCAGAAAACATGAAAAACACTGAAATAACTTTGAAAAACACCACGTTAGTAAGTGGGAGAAACTACCCTTAACACGAAAATGATCTTCTCTTCAGAGTATCCACTAAGACAGACAGCAATGCAGATGACACTGCATTTCTCTTTTGGGAATACCTCCATCAGTATTGTCCAAAATGAAATACCTTGAAATTCTGCCTGGAATCATGGACTAGTAACATTATTTTAAGAGGAATCATTATTTTTCTGTGCTCTTAATGTTTAAAATTGAGATCTGCTCAGGAGGATTTTTGATTGACACAAATCCACCTCATGTTCTCTTTATTTTTGAATGAGAGGAAGTAATCTACACAGAAACTCGTGTCACCATGCTCGCTGTTTCCCTCTTTTGCCGAAGCAAAGGAGAAACAAGACAAGCAAAGTAGTCAGCTCACATAAAATCCTTCCTGTTTTTCTGTGCTATCTGTGCATACCACCATACTAAAACCCAAGGGTGTCCTTAAGGTACCGCAAAATGCTTCCAGTAAGCATCACCAGGGAGAACACTTCCTCAGGGAGACAGGCTTTGCAAGAGGGCATGCAGCCATGTGCGCAGAAACAAAACCATATAGCTCAGCAGAGAAAGACGTAATGCTGGCAGAAATACTTCTGTACAGCTGAAATGAGTGCTGCTCCCACTCATACCAGAGCTACATTTCTCACATCACAGGTCTCTTCCCTCTGTTTCTGGGTCATGTTAAGAAATGAGAGAAACTGCACAGAGACTGAGCCTCAGCAGCACTGGCTGTAAGAAAATGCTGGTGCCTCACTGTCACTTAACCTTATTAGTCTTGGCATGAGATATGCTGCCCAAACACATCCTCCCCAATCCTCCATCTTAAGCCAGAAGCTTTGATGGAAACTCATTGTGAATATATAGCACCCAAAAAATTAGCTTTAAGGTTGTTTTGAATGGGCAAGTGACCTTCCCAAAAGTCAGGCTTCATCCCAGGCACAAAGCACCACACTGCCCTCAGTTTCATTTCACTGCTCTCAGAGAGCTAAATCACAGCATTCAAGTCCCAGGCTGATGGAGCACTTTGCTATCTTCAGTTCAATGAAAATGTGCAACTATTTGATTTCTTCATTATTCAGGTTCTTTCCTGCCACAAGAATTTGAGCTGTCAGTCTTCTCTGCTAAACTTCACTGACTACCCCTGATATGCTTGCTCCTGTGGTCTGTTTACCAAAACAGCCCACTCAAACTCAGGGGTAGAAGGGTGGCCACCACCTTAATGCACCCACAGCTTTCTTTGTCAAATCCTCTGTTCTTCAGACTCTGTGCATACAAACTTGGAACACTTCAAATAAAGACTTGTTCTTTTTACTGTGTTCTACTGTCAATTCAAAGTCACAAAACCACCAATTCAGCCTGCTGCAATATCTTTGATTCATTTTGTCCCAAGGAGTTACTTCTTCAGGTTGAAATATGGCAGTGGACTTAAAACTACAGAAATGTCAACTGTCTAAATATTTGCTGTGCCAGAAAATAATAAGCAAACAAATTAGTTGACATGAGAGTGATATAAGTTGCCTCATGACACAGAGGAGGTCCATTCTCGCCAGGTCCTCACCCATACTCAGGGTATACTCAGGTATACTCAGGGTATACTCAGGTATACCACACTCATACCTCAGCAGATGCCAATAACAATGTCTGTGGGCTGCTTGATGTGAAAATCCCAAATTGCTGGGCATGAATGAGGAGGGGTCTCGTCTGATCTAACAGCTGGACTGTATGACCTCTTGGCTTGCAAGGGTCCCAGTGAGTTCAGTGGACCACATACAACAACTTTCTGATGCGACTGAAGCCTTTAGAAGCCCTGGACCTGGTAACTGGCAATGACTGGTTTCTTCAGCTTTTCTCCTCTGCACATGAATAAAAGACTTTCTGTAGTGTTCTGGCTAGATCACAGAACTTGGATAATGACGTAAAAGTAAGGGTAATGAACCACTTCCCTGTGCTGCTGAGTCCCACATCCATCCTATCTGTGGCTAATTTTTGCCTTTGCTAGAATCGGAATAACAATGCCTCCTCTATCCGCAGAGAATGTCAGGAAAGTACTTCCAAATCAATGGATGAAAAGTGCCACAGAAACGTACTTTATTAGTCTGTTAAACAGAATATGCCATTGGTAACCATGTAACTACACAAAGAAATCGAAATAATAAATGTCTCAATAAAATAAAATGGTTTGGAGCAGTATCAAACCCAGAGCTCCTTATCATCACCATGTACATTTTGTTTTCATTCATACAGCATAAAGAAGGTAACAAAAATGAAAATGGTAAAGAATGGAATGGCATCCTCAATTGTTTATGAATTATAACACTAACAAAAAAAAAGTACAAACAAGTGTGTTGGAAAACAACTGTTGAGTACATTACATATCAAAACCAATTTTGCTTCTTGGTTCTCTGAATGGAGTGTTTCAATTTTCACACTCTAAAACAAACCATACAAGAGCTTTAGATGCTCCAGATGGGACGACTTTTGTTAAAGCTTTTGAAATCAGCACTACAGTTGTATTTCATGGATGAATTTTGCTTGGTGTGTTATTGCAATCAGTAATGCTAAAACAGTCTGTCAAGCTCTCTAGTAGAGAGAAGACAGAAGAGAACTAAGGGGAAAGAACACACACAAACACCCTTTTAGAACCCATAACATGTCATGTCATTTATCTTTTTTTGAGGAATGAATTAAGAAAAAAAGAAAAGGCAGACACTCAGGAAGGGCTTGGCCTGTAAATCACAGTTCATCATTCCATATATTACTGAATTTACAGATGAAAACTTGTGGGAAACAAATAAATAGCATTTCCTATACATTATAAACTGCAAGCTGGACTCAGGATCCTAAGTATTATGTAAAACAAATTAAATAGGTTCCCCTTAATTTCTAAACACAGCGGTCTATGTTAGACTCTTAATGGAAAGATAATAGCATAATTAACTCCAATCAACATGGTTTTACAAGAAACAGGTCTGATCAAGCAAACTTGCTGCTGTTTTCTGACAGAACCATGTGTCTGACTGGTAGAAACCATCTACAGTGCCAGGACAGATCTCTGTATGGCACCCAGACACATGCAGCTAGCAACCCTGATTTTTTAAAAAGCATTTACACAAAATGAATACAGCCAATGCTACATCTGTTCAAATGGAGCTGACAGTGAGTTCACACACAAATGAAATCATAAATGGGATTCATCATCTGACAATAGCCTTTTTTATGGAGCCTATAGGGATCTGGTTTCTGACACAAAACTGCTCTGAAACTTCATCAGTGATCTGAGAGAAAACACCAATCAATTTTTGATAACAGTTGGAGAAGGGCAAAAACTGGAGGGAGGGGGATAAACACAACTGTGGATGTGTCAATTACGTAAGCCATCTTGAGTCATCTGATAAGGAGGGTTCTTCTGAATTACATTAAACCCACTCAAACAGCTGAAAAATCTCAGGTGTACCTGCAAAGACTAAGTGAAAAAGGATAAGGATCTTTAGCAGAGGTAAAGCTGGTGGGGAAGCACTGTGCCCCTTCCCAACAACCGCCTGTCCATCAGGGGAAAATACTGGTAGACTGGAGCAGGACTGGATTCAAGAAAATGCTACAAAATTTATCTGAGATCAAGGAAATGAAACAATACCAAAAGACTTCCTCATTTACCCAGGAGAGCACAGAGGTGACTCATTAGCAACATTCAGGTTGCTACAGAAAAAAGTGGTTTCTAGTCATAAAGTGCGCTTTAACCTAATGGGAAAAGACACAGAAGTATCTAACAGTAAGTCTAAATTGAGACTAAAAAGCAGAATTCAACAATAAAAAGCTGTATTTAACATATCAAGACCTTTTCCTCTGTAAAAGAGTTTCTTGTTTGCTTTGCTGTTTTCGACAAAAACGAGGGGTTGCACCAATGCACAGGCTTGTACCTGTTAGATGTGAAAACAACTGACTTTAAAATTAAAAAAACCCAGAACCTCTTCTATTTTACAGGCATAAAAAACTTTTTCAGGGCAATGGAGAGGCAATGATGACTGAGCCATCATGCTGAAAGGTCTACTTCCTAAGAAAAAGCATGCACCCTACGATAAGACCTTGAGGGGTGCAGTAGAGACAAACAGTGCATAGGGAAGGACTTCCCGGCTGCTCTCTCAGTTCCCCACCACCCCAAGCCTTCTGTTGCTGCTGGGAAATCTCATCAGGATTAAGTACTTATTATTTTTTTGAGTAGTAGCACCTCTGTTGCAGCCATGACCGTCTAAGGATATGGGACAGGCAGGATTTGTGGGGAGGTGCATTAATGTTTACTAGTGCCTCTGGATAAAAAGCATGCACACTTCTGGGTGCACAGCCCCCTTTTCCAGGTGCAAGGTAAGGTGTGGAGCAGAGTGTGGCAGTAGCCAGAGGAATGATGATGAAAAAGCAGGTGGTGCTGAGGAAACAGTGATGGATATTGGGAAACAGTCCTTGCTGACCTCCCCATGCCCCACACCCTGTAATGCCAGCACCAGCTCCCCTTGGCTTCCCACACACTGAGGCCAGCACCATGGGTTCAAGGCTTTCTGCAGCATTAGCGCTTAGTAGCAGCTTTTATAAGTAACTGCAGTTAATTCATTAACTCTCCAAGATTAGCAGAAGACGTGCACCACAGCCAAGACCAACAGAGCCAAATAAATTTGGAGTTTTCAGGCCAAGTCACACAGGTATGACAAGTCTTTTTTTTTTCTTTAATGAAGAAAACATCCACTAAGTACTTCTCAGACCTTTGTAAAGCCCTTCGTAAGCTCTCCTTCCAACAAGGCTGCTCCTAGGGCAAGTGGCAACACAAAACTTCATGAAGACTTTTCATTTTGATGACATTATTTTTAAGTACCTTAAAAAAGTGGATTCACAGCAGAAGGCTCGGTTCAAACACAGCTGTGAAAAAGGGCAGGATATATCTGAAGCAGATCACTGCAAAAACTCACCAGGCCTAGTGAAAAACTGTCAGGGTTGGTATGGGTGGAAAAGAAATTCTCCAGGAAATCAGCTCAGTGACAGCAAGGCCATTTCTGCTGCCTTTGATATTAACTGCCCTGGCCTGAGGGACAGGGCCTGCTTGCACGTGGCACTGTACACATCCAAAAATGCCACGCCAGTGAGCACTTGCAAGCCAACAACCTCTTTACATCCATTGACATTATACTCACAGCAATAGTGTTTCGTTATACTGTGAGTTCGAACAAATACAGCTCTGTGGTAATGACTTCATGCTCACTTAACTTGACTGTCAGGCATCAGGCAGGTCTGCAGCCTTCCAAGTTTCCATGTATGCACTTCACATTAACGTGCCACTGCTCGAGGAAATAATAAGTTAGAGAGTTTCTGTGATGCTAGTCTGGCCTTTAGATATGTATGTACATAAAATCGTGAGGAGATGGCACACACACAGATTGTAGGACTAGCAAAAAGATACCATCCATTTGAAGCAAGAGGAGGTGGCCAACACAGTCCTTTCCCTCGGGGTCCCCCTTCTCCTCCATCTGCATTCACCAAGGCAGTCCACAAGCTCATCTCAGCTCCTTGCCCCACCAGCCACCAGGTAAACCTGTCCTCATTTCAGTGGGCAGTGGGGTCTCAGTGAGCCCTCCACTGTCCCCATGCACCCCCAGGAGATCATCTAGCAGGGATGGGGCCAGCACTCAGTCAAAACTGATGGGTGCTTTGGGGAAGACCCCACATCTCAGAGTGCTAGGTCCAGGCACACACTTCAGGCACACCACCTATGTGCATAGCATCCCCGACGCTAAAACAGAAAATCCTGCACCTTTGACAGGAATATATTAATAAACAAATCCCAAGAACTCCATAACTGTTCACTAAGAAACTTCCCCAAAGTCTGTGCTTTGGAAGCAACACCATTTACATATTATTCAACTGGAGAAATAATATTAGTTACATACCAAATATATACTAACATAGGGTTTGTATGAAATTTGTATGAATGCGTTCCTATACCTGAGCTCAGACATTAAGATGCCAGAACTTTGTTAAAATAAAAAGGAAGAGGTATGGAAGCTGACAGCAAGCTCACCTTTTAAATACTTAAAAGTCCCCAAGGAACTTTAAAACTCAAGAACTATTGTGCATTATTTCACAAAAATGTAAGAAAAAGAGGATTTTTTTTATAAAAGGTGACACATAGTAAAGTGTAATTCACACAGCATAAGAACATAAAAGCATGAATAATAACCTAGCATTAAGTATATATAGAATTTTTTATTAGGGGAAATTGCAGATTTTCTTTCATTATGAATTTGAAAAATTCTAATAAGAATTTGAAAAGTGACAGGACTTTATTCAGAAAAATTTCTCCCCAGCAGAGCTTCTTTTAAAAATCCTTGAGAATAAAAGTTTATCCACATTTCCTATTGCTCCAATAAGTTTTGGAAGACAGGTCATGTCTAGCAAGGCTTGGCAAGGTGGGCTAGGATGGTGCCAGCCTTCTGTGGGTGGCTGCAACTCCTCTGCCTTGGCCGCCCCAGTTCTCAGTGCAATGTCTTAATAACAAACCTACCTTCTGAGGCAGTTTTACCTAACATGCTGGGATAGAGGTGCATAAAGCCAGTGTAAACCAGTGCTCCTGCTGAAGAGGACGCTCTGGGCCCCCTCGCCACCTGCAGCTGTACTTTTCTCTCATGTCTCCTCTTACCAGCATGAATATTTGGATGCTGTGCAGTGAACTAGATGAGGGAACTAACCCAGCTGCAAAACAATCCAACATGAAATATATTTCATTTCCCTTTGGTTTTGCACCCTTGTGCAGCTGGGTTAAGCCCAGTGGTGGCAGGAAAAGAAAAGGAAAGGGAGAAAAAGCAGTGAGTGCAACACGCAGCGGGGTGATCCAGGCTCCATGCCTAGCAGCTGTCTGGCAGGTCGAGAATAGACATGTTTAAGCCTCTGAGGCAGAACAAGGTTCAGGTCCTATGCCTCTAAATCCTTAAATGGAAAAAATTCAGGTGGGAAACTCATGTTTTACACCACTGCCCCAAACCCAGTGAAAACAAACTTCTGAGAGGTGGCAGAAGGGGAGGAGGAAGCCTAGTGGTGAGTGGTACCAGACCAGCCATCCCTGTGGGTCTAACGCCCACTGGCACAGAGGGCACAGCAGCACACAACCATGGCATGGAGCAGAGCCAGCAGCTCATGAGAACACACAGAGGAACCCCAGAAGTTCAGCTGTGATTCTTCATCCCAAATGCCCATCCCGCACCTGCTCCACCTCACTTGGGTGATGCTGAATTAATTTCAAGACAGCCCGTCCTGTAACAAAGACTGCCAAAACCTGGGTGCCACCACAGGGTGTAAGTACACCAGCACACTGCATGTCAAGCTTTTTTCTTCTCTCTCCTTTGCTTTTCAGTAACTTTCCACAATGCACCTTTTCCAATCATGTCCCTTTTGTGACAACACAATGTTTTTGTTTGTTAGCTTTTAGGTGTCAAAGTATATTGATGCTTTGGCAAACCAGACTCTCCTGAAAGCTGACAAGCATGACTTCCTCAAAGAAAATTACAACTCTGCACCCTCTGCCACTTATAGCTAACACATGACTCTGAAAGCAAACTTTACAGCAAGCTTTGAAAACCAAATCCTTCAATTTATGCTACTTCTTAAAACAATTGAAGACCATTCACTGGACTTTAGGAATACATACTTTAAAATCACCATCTATCCCTTTGTTTCTTTGGTTGCTCAAAACTATTATTCTTTGTTTCTTAAAACCTCTGCATAAAAACTCTCTAATGTTTGTAAATCCATAAAGAAAGGGTAATGACAAAGCACAGATACATTTGGGATAGAATTATAGGGAGGTGGATTTTTAGAACCAATTATCAGAGAATACAGCCCACTGACTTTGTGTTTGCCACTGAGATACACAAGCTGCTGCAGGTGTGTAGACTGATGAGGATTACAGCATTGGAGTAGGGGCTCATTATAAACATGCTAATTAGTACCATGAAGGTGGTAAATGCAGCATTTCAGACAATGTGACTACTAGGTCACACAACTCAGAGAGTTGTTACTTTAGAGCCTATCATTAATAACATTGCTTATGATGGCCAAACCAGTGAAGTATAAAAAAGATTGAATTTTTTCACTGGATCACTGAACACTTGCCAGAAAGATTGCACTAAAATCCAGGCAGTTAAGTTTTCTAATTCACAGCCATGAAGTCTGACCCCAGCTCATAAACCAATACAACATTAAAACATCAGCATTGTATCAAATAGGTAGTTTCATATTCAAAAAGCTCTTTCACTAACAGAAGTGTTTTTGTAAAACTCACTAACTCCTTTTCCCACTTTCCACAGTAATTTGGAGTCACTCTAATGAGAGCAAGTTGGGATTCAAACCCAGAAAAATCTGCACCTCAAGAACTGGCTACAAAACAGTGAATATCTGCATTAGTCCAGAAACATTTTCTAATGTCTCTAGCATTCAAATAAGCCTTTCCTGTATTGTTTTCTCCTACAGAAGACAGCAGAAAGAATTCTATGAGAAAAAAAGTTTGACTCTGGAGGGTCAAATTTTGTGTGAGGTAATAAACAGTATCTCAGTTTGGGACTGTAAATTTATGCAAAATCAGTTTTCATGAGAACTTTAAAATTGCTGTGTTTACGTAAAATAATTGAAAAATGCTTCACATCAACATCAAGCCGCAAAATAAGATTATGTCTTCAGTTTGATATTGGATCTAAAAAGCAAGAAAATCACCCTTCTTTAGAATCCTAGAATCATAGCATAGTTAGGGTTAGAAAGGACCTTAAGATCATCTAGTTCCAACACCCCTGCCATGGGCAGGGACACCTCACACTAAAACATGTCACCCAAGGCTTTGTCCAACCTGGCCTTGAACACCGCCAGGGATGGAGCATTCACAGCTTCCCTGGACAACCCATTCCAATGCCTCACCACCCTTAAAGATCCAGTCTAAACTTCCCCTGTTCAAGTTTGAACCCATTACCCCTTGTCCTGTCACTACAGTCCCTAATGAAGAGTCCCTCCC
>WYDI02022432.1:0-20394 GCA_009867235.2 Psittacus erithacus
CCTCTCCTCTCCTCTCCTCTCCTCTCCTCTCCTCTCCTCTCCTCTCCTCTCCTCTCCTCTCCTCTCCTCTCTTTCCTCTTTCCACTTTCCTCTTCCCTTTTCACTTTTCCCTCTTCCCTTTCCCCTCTCCTCTCCTCTCCTCCTCAACATTTCAGCCCCTCCAGCAAGCACATCCCGGGAATGCCATCCGAAGGTGTGCAGAGGTGTCAGGAAGCAACCACCAAATCAGTCCTTGTCACATTTCCGAGACCTCTTGATTTTTCAGAGCCTGACTGAGCTGCTTCATTGTCAGCTCAGCCCCAGGTTTACAACAGCTGCCTTGTGGAGAGCATGGACCAGTCCCAGTGATTGATGTGTCAGCGGCAGTTAACACCGCTTATTTATCATCTGCACTGATTTGCCAAATAGTTTGTTTCACTTTTCCCACCATCAGTTTCTTGGCTGCTTTCTCCTCTTGTCAGCATAAGGCTTCCGTATGGAGCAGAGAGGGAATGTGCTGCTCTGTGATGCTTCCCAATGCACATTGTCCCTCAAAGGGTGCTTGGGGTGACTGCGCTCCTTCTTTGGATGCTGTCTGTTGGAGAAGTCATCTGTATGATGGAGTTCAACAGGGTCGTGCATGTGGGACCGAGCACAAACACAGGCTGGGCAGAGAATGGATGGAGCAGCTGGTATTGGTCAATGAGGAGCTCCCCATGACCCGGCTTCAGTGTGTGTTTGAACACAGAACCCCTGTGCTGAGACCCCCCCTGCATCCTGCATCCAGCTTTGGGGCAACAGCACAAGAGTCCAGAGGAGGCCATGGAGATGCTGCGAGGGCTGGAGCAGCTCTGCTCTGGAGCCAGGCTGAGAGAGCTGGGCTGGGGCAGCCTGGAGAAGACTCCTTAAGGTGAGACCTTAGAGCAGCTCCAGTGCCCAAAGGGGCTGCAGGAAACCTGGAGAGGGGCTTTGGCCAAGGGCCTGGAGGGACCGGACAACCGGCAGGGGGTTGGAACTGGATGAGCTTTAAGCTCCCTTCAATCCAAACCATTCCATGAATCTATGATTCTTTATTAACTTTATTATGGTCTTTATTGAACCTGCGCAGGGAGAGCAGGACCCCGGCATTTGTGTAGGCAGAAAGCCTACAAGGCCAAGTAAATTCACATGAAGAACCGACCAAATAGGGGCAAACACATCAGAAAAACCTGTGAAACCCATTTTCTCTCTTCACAGCTTTGAAAGCAGATGGTGGGGTGGGGCCAGAAGGGGAGAACTAACAAATAATACAACCCCAGCATCAATCATTCCTCCCCTCTCCTCTTTGCAGCAGTGTTGGGAGCACAATGTCACAGCTGGTTCCTTCCACCTTGAGCCCAGGTTGTTTCTGGGGTTTACAGTGAAGCAGAGCTCGAGGATGACAATAAGACTTAATGAAAATAGCAAAAGCAATGTGCCAGGCACTGGAATATTTTTAGCTGGTTGCTGGAGTTTCTAATAGTAGCAGTGTAATAATGGAGCCCTTTGTGCTAAACCTCCTCTGTGCAACAGCGATGACTTCAGAGCCTGGACTCTGCCGTGCTCTTGGCTTGGGATGGAGTCTTCCCACTGCCCCTCAAGCAGAAAACACGTGTTTCAGTGATGGGGTTTAGTTAGCACAGGGAGAAAACCTGACATTGTGTGTCCTTTGCCCTATGGCACCGTCTCAGCATCCCTGCATCCCTCCCTGGGGTTTTCACATGAGTGGTCCAGAGCAGGGTCTGAAGAGTTAAGCCCCATCAGATGAATCCAGGTTTCCTCTGTATGCTATGGGCCACTTCCTGCTGAAAACCCTTTCTCTGAAGACCTCAGGGAGGTGGTTGAATACTCCATGCTTTTGAATAGCAGCCTTCCTTTGGGATTGAGCTGGGAGCTGAGTTTTAGGGATAGAAATGGAAGGGGACCTATGAGATGGTGCTGAGTTACACAAATAGCCCTAGTGTTGAGACCAAAGTCACTGTAGAGATGCCAAGCACATGGTTTAAAACAGCATCTGTACAATATGCCTTCCCTATAAAACCCATGGCAGTTGTGCTGTCTCCAGGCAGATTTAGGCCATCTCTGCTATCTCATCCTCTTCAGGGCAGCAGGTAGGCTTGGGCAGCATTTTGAACACTCAGTAAGATTCATTCATTCCTATTCTGGCACTTAACTCCTGTTTATGTTCCAGTGGGGGGAGAAAAGTGATTGACACACACTATTGCAGGGGCATACAGCCCAAACAGCTCAAAACTTCAGGGGTGGACAGGGTGGACAGGCATCTGCTGAGCCTTATGGTGCAAGGATGCTGCTGCGTATGGAAACAGAGCAGGAGATGGGGGCACATCAGTGGAGTGGTTAAACTTCACCTTGGGTCACAAACGTGAATGTTTGAGGCCATCAAGTAAAACAGGCTTGTAAAATGCCTCTGGGAGGGTGGTTAATTTATGGAGGGCAGAAACACTATCCCTCCCCTGGTGCCACTTAACTTTTAGCTTTATATCTGCAGTAATTGCACGTGACATCTGGAAATAGTGTGGTCCAGCCCCTGTGGGAAGCCAGGGCAGGAGGTCACAGTGCTCCAGGGGCAGGCAGTGGTGCTGCTGTGGATCAGGCAAGGCATGGGGAGCCCTGGGTGGCATCTCACCTTATAGTAACTGAGGACACGGTGATGGGTGTGCAGGTGACCCGGTCTGTCTGGGGATGTGGAAGGGGTGCTGGGGGTGGCAGGGAGGGAGGGAGGAGTTGAGAGGGGATCATAGATGATGGGTGACATGATGGGGTCGCACATGATGGGGGTCACACATGATGGGACCACATATGATGGGGTAACACATGATGTGTTACACATGATGGGGGTCACACATGATGGGATCACATATGATGGGGTCACACATAATGGGAATCACATATGATGGAGTCACACATGATGGGGTCACATCTGATGGAGTCGCACATGGTGGGGATCACATGTGATGGAGTCACACATGATGGGATCACATATGCTGGGGTGACACATAATGGGGATCACATATGCTGGGGTGACACATAATGGGGATCACATATGATGGGGTCACACATGATGGGGTCACATATGATGGGGTCACACATGATGGGGTCATACCCCCCCCGCCGGGTGCGGTGTCCAAAGGGTGTTTGTGTCTGTGCTGCGGGACCCCAGTGCAGAACCGAGACGGGGAAGATCCGCAGCGGGTGCAGGGGGTGGCGGAGCCAGGAGCCGCTCCTACACCTTTAAAAGTCTCCTCACGTTGCGGCGCTGATTATCCATTAACCTGATGCGAGCTCCCTTTCCTGGGGGTGGCGTCCGCGGCAGCGCCGCAAGAGGAGCCGGCAGCAGGGCCGCCTGCCTCCCTCCCTTCATTCCCCCCCTTCTAACCCGCTCCTTCCTTATCAGCAATTCAGATTGCATGCAAATCTGCGCGCTTTCTTACAGGGGCAAAGCGGAGGACCCAGCGCTTGGCCGCTGCTTCAGGGGAGAGATATCTCCTCCTCCTCCTCCTCCTCTTGGGATTTTCTTCCTTCTCCCCTCCCCTGCTCTCCCCTCCCCTCTTTCCCTCCCTCTCTTTCTTTCCTCCTTTTCACCTCCCCGAACAAAAGTAGCCCTTCTCTCCGCTCCAGCCCTGCTTGCGAGCGGCTTCGCTTTGTCTCCCCGCTCCGTCGGGGTGCCGGGGGCCGGGAGCGGGGCCCGCGGGCCATGGCGGGGCGGGCAGCGGTTGTTTCCCGGCTGCTCCCGGTATTCCCGGTGCTCCTGGTGCTGCTGGGTGGTGGCGGATGGGCGACGTGCCCCGAACGGGAGCTGGAGAGGCGGGAGGAAGAAGCCAACGTGGTGTTGACGGGCACAGTGGAGGAGATCATGAACGTGGATCCCGTCCATCACACCTATTCCTGCAAGGTAACCATTTGGGAATGGGAATGCGGGAAGGGTGGGGGGGCTGCAGGGAAACTTTCGGCCCCGGGCAGGCGCTTGCTCGGGCGGCCGCATGTGGTTCTTATTGTACGCTTTGGTGTGTAATTAGGTATTTTTAGCCTGCGGAGGCTCTTCCCCGCCGGGGCTCCCGCCGCTGTGCCCAAGGGAATCTCTCAAGGTTGCTTTTTATGGGCATTTTTCCCCTCCGTGCCTGGGATGAGGAGCGGGAGCCCAACTTCTCTCCCCCGGCGGGGCGGTGGGAGCTGCTCCTGGCTCTATCCCTGGTGACTTTAGCAGCATCTTGAGTTCCTCCAGCTCAAGCTATTGTTTAACTACGAACCTGGCCTCTGGCTATGTTTTTTCTCCCCTCTCCCCCCTCCTTCTCTAAGCCGAAAGACTCTTAAAGTACTGAGCAACCTGAAATACCATCCGCTTGGTTGTCAGAAAACGTGCTCTATGGCTTAACCCTTCCCGGGGCAGGAATCTCACTTGTGAGGACTTGCTGCTACATTGCCTTTCCCTCTTCTTCTCCCCACTCCCAATCCCTTTTCTGCTCATCCCTAAAAAGTGCTGCGGTTCCTGCCTGTGGTTAGTGCTAAGCGGGGCCTGGGGATGATGCACAGCAGTGGTGCAGAGGTAGATTAACTTTATACCACGGCTTTACCCTCTTGTTCTCCAGCATCTCGCCTTAGTAAAGTAGTTGAACAGCTTCTGTCTGTCCAGCTGGTGCCCGCTGCTTCGTGCTTTGCTCCCATTGCTTTTCCTGTCATGGTACAACACGGTACAATCTGTCCCCTTGTAAATGAGATCCCAGACCCTCCAGGCTAAAGCAGGGACCGTATGTTTGCAAAGCGTCTGGCACATCCTGGGTGCTATGTGGAAAACTAATAAGCCGCTGCAAGCAGCCGGTGTCCTGCAGCAGCTTGGGGCACATATGGCTGCATGGATGCGGGCCACCTGATGCCAGGGCAGGGGTTGCCATGTAGGAGGTGGTCCAGCGAGGTTAGTGATGGGTTAGAAATGCTTAGCTAAGAAACAAGGCTCTTTCCTCCCACTGTGGACAAGCAGCGTGGTGCCTAGCTTCATCTTGCTGCATCAGAGCAAGGCTTTAGGTCAGGAAAAGCATTTTCCTTGTGATGGAGAGCCTGCTTGCTCAGCAGCTCTGCGTTTGGAAGGGTGCAATCAAGTCTAAGAGCAATGGGGACGAACCTGACTTTATTTGAAACGCAGTTTGCATTGCTCAGGCTGGAAACAGAGCCTTTTGCCCACTGTTGCCTGAGCCATCCCAAGGAATGCAGTGGAGAAGGTTTGTGCTACTGACTTAAGGAATCATGGAATGATTTGGGTTGGAAAGGACCTTAAGATCATCTGGTTCTAACCCCCTGCCATGGGCAGGGGCACAAAGACAGGATACAACAGACACAGGACTCCAGAGTTAATAACTGGTGTCATAACAGCACCTGAAGGCCAGAACATGCTCCCCAAGATACCTTTCTAGTCCTGTAAAAGAAAGTGAAGGGAGGAAAACCTTGCAGCTTGGATGGAAGTGCTCGTCCTGTCTCACTGTGGCAGTGCTGCTAGCTCTCCTGCTCGTGCTGTGACACTCAACAGTTTCTTAGTACAGTGGCTTTTCAGTGCTTCACCTCCACATCGAGTCCTTTCTGTGTAGTTCTTAATGTGTGTTTGCAGGGAAAAGGCTTTGAAATGGGGCTTGGGGGTGTTTTAAGGACCTGGGAGCAGATAAATCTCTCCTTGCTGTGACTTGGAGTATAAGTCACAGTGCCAATGGCTTGTTTCACCCTAAGATCTCAAGGGGTTGCACCTTTGAAGGTCCCCTTCTAACGCCAACTTTTCTATGAGAGTATGATTCTACCTCAAAGTATTGATATCGCTGTGATTCTGCTGGTGCAGGGATGGACATGCCTGCATTTTGGGTTGGTTAGGATGTGTTTTACCAAACACCCCCATCCCAAAAGGGCAGTTTGGGCATTAAACGTGACCACTAGCTCCTGGTTCTCTGTGGAGCTGAAATAAACCTGGGTGCAGAAAGGATGTTGCTGGTGAGAAGATACAGGTCCACTTCCTCACTGTTGTAACTGTTCTTAGCCCCTGGGGTTGCCTCCAAATACCACAGTTATCTCTTGTCAGCTCTTTATCTGAAGGGCAAAGGCAAGGGCCAAGTGTGTGGAGGGAGTTCCCTAAAGCCCACACCCAAAACAGTGTTATTGGGTGGTCTGGGAGGGAGCACTGGTGTCTTCTTGGCCCCAGTTAAACCCTAAACCCTCCCAGCTGAAGCCTTTGATAGATGAAGATAAGCACATTGCAGCTGAGGAGCAATGTGGAGTTCATGTTAGATGAATGCCTGTAAAGAGCCACCAGCCATTCCTTTGCTGTTAGTGGAGATGGATAATAAGGTAGAAGAGGGTGACAGATCTCTTCACTTTGGAACTGGTTTATGTCTCACTGAGGGATGTGACATGGGGACATGGGCTCTGTGCTGGCTCCTGGCTTGCTCTTCCCAAGCTTTTGATTCTGCTGTTCATCCCATTTGCAGCCTATGTGCTAGTATTGCCCCTGCTTTGAGCCCTCTGAGGGGCCTTATTCTGCTCTGACCTGGTATTTATGAAGGGAGCTTCTATTTATAGGACAAATACAGGTTCTGTAGGAAGTGTTGCCAAGGATGTGGATCCTGTTCCAAACAATAGAGTCTGTATTTTGGGGGGCAGCAGCGGCTGTCTTCAGCCAGGGTTGGATGTGGAAGTTGCTGGGGGAGGTGGGTTTGATTCCCCTTGCTCCTAAGGGAAGGGCTGCTGGCTTCTGACAGTGAAAGGCATGGAGAGGGACAAGCAAGGGGAGAGGGATGACAAAGGGAGGGTTTGACAGAGCTGAGTGTGAAGCTGCAAGTGATGCTGATACTAATGAACTGATGCTAATGGTAGTGGTGACCCTACCTCTGCCCAGAGTGACAGCTCTTTTCCTATGAGACTATGCTCTAACTCCTCACCTTTCTTTACAAGCATCTTCCTGGCAGGAATCCTTTAGCACTACACATGCCTATACAGGTGGTCCCATTCCCTCCTGTGGAATGGGACCCACATCACAGTGGAAGACCCTTTGCTTCGCTGGTTTTGTGCAGCACTTAAAATACACCCTTGCAAGGCTCTGCTTAAACAAAGTTTTCACTCTGCCTCCCTGTAGCTGCCAGGAGCCTTGTAAAGCAGCCTTAATTCAGTGTTTTATGTGCTCGCTGGCAAGGAGTGAGTTAGTCTGCTCTAGGGAAGACACCTCTTGGAACTAGGTTCCAGCCCAATTCTTTCTCTCTGCCTTTTCTTCCCCCATCCTTGATGTAGCCGGTGAGTCACCCCTGACAGAGTCTTAATTGCCGGTGATGATGAATGGGATGCCCTGCAGGTAATTGCTTGGTCTTTGGTGCCTTCCCATCCATTCATTATAAGGGGAATAAGGGTGGGGAGAAAGCTGGTGGACTCTGCTGTTGCTTGCGAGCGCTGTGGCCTGGCTCTGAGGTGCATGACTACAACAGCCATGCCAATTAAATCAGATCACCATCTGCTCCATAGCAAGGGGGAGGCATTCCCCTTCCTTAGACCTACCTGTGAAATGCCCCACTGCTGTCTCCCATCAGGAGCCTCAGGCTGTGCTCTCTGCCTGCTCCCTGTGTGTATTCCCCCCTCCTTCTGCCTTTTGTCTCCTTTGTGTTGCTGGGTTCTTGCCCTGGTTGCTTTGTGCACCTCACTGCTCGCAGCCAGCGCCTGCCCTGCGGCTGCTGCTGCTGCTGGAGGAAGAGGAGGTGGAGCTGATGGGGCTGCAGGAAGGTGTCTTGACTTGACTGTGGGCAGAGCACGACCGCAGGGAGCTGTGCTGATGATGGGGAAGCAGGAGGATGGTGCTAGCGCCGCAGCTGTGCTCCTTAACACCATTGGAGGTGCTGCGCTTGCTGGTGGCCACAGCCTGGCTCTTTGAAAGGGGGTTGCCTCCCGTGGCATCGCCTGCATGTGGTGGAGCAGATGCCTGTGTGGATGCTGGGATTCCTGGATGATCAGAGGAGAGGCAAGCTGCCTGTCACAGCTACCCTGCCTTGCCATCTGAAGCTCCCTCTGCTTGCTGGTTGATTGCCATCTCTCTCAAGAACAGAGCTCACGCTGACAGGGCTGAGTACCACCGAACAGCTCTTCAAGAGGGCTCTTTTGGGCTGAAATAAGCTGTACAAATGGCTTTGAATGCCTTGCTTCAGCCCCTCTTCTCTCCCCTGCCCAGCAGCTTGGGAGGGCTGGTACCCTGCATATAAGTTACTGCTTGCCCTCTGATTGCTGTGGCATTGCTTAGCCCTGGCCCAGAGGGAGCCGACTCCGTGCTGCAAGACAAATGCACGTGGTTATGGTGTCTCCAGCTAACCTGGGAGCAGCTATGGCATGCACAGCTTCCACACAGGAGCTGTCACAGGAGTGTTGATGTCTGGGATGGGTTTTGCTCTCTGGTATGCAGGAGAACAAGGCTTGCACCATTAATACACACAGGACCTGCTGGGCTGGGTGGGAACTGACACCTATCAAGCCCAGATTCCTTTTGCAAGGTGGGCAAATATCACACCTTAAGGAGAAGGTGTGAGAAGCGGGAGGACGTGAGAATAAAATACACTCCTAAACTTTGTTCTTAACCTTCAGATGCACCCGAAGAGCACAGCAACACTCAATTTGCTCCCTTTTTATGCTTGACAGGAGCATCTTGTGCTGAGCAGCATGCTCTCACCCCAGCCTGCTTGCTTCTATGGGAATGGCCCTGTTTGCTTGCCTCAGCACCTATAGCTGCCTGCTCCTAGTTGTGGCAGGGACAATGTATTGAAGTTGGGCTCAAGAGCATTGTGGACCTTGAAGCGATGGATCTTGACCATTAAGACTGAGCTCGCACCCCTGAAGTTCTGGATTTAGGGCTTCAAACAAGGACAAGAGCAATTAAAGGCCATGACAGCTGCAAGGTTTTAGCCTCTTACTTGAACTTTGTGCTGTATGTGTCTTGTGCGGTCACTGAGTAATGGGATGGAGGTGTTTGGTACAGAGTAAGTCTGTCTGAACAATCTCAGGCTCACACAATGCACTTGAAAGGCTGCACAGGGCAGATGTCAGTGATTTGCGCTTACATATAACTGTGAACATGGTTCATTCTTGAGTGGGGTAATGTCTGCTCTGTGCTTTCCTCCTCAGCTATGTAACAAGTCCCCTCACCTGAACCCCAATGTCAAGCATGGAAGTTGTCCTATCACTATCTGCCCCTGTCAAAAGCCCTTCTCCAGGCTTCTTGTCAGCCCCTTTAGACACTGGGAGCTGCTCTAAGGTCTCCCTGGAGCCTTCTCCAAGCTGAACAAGCCCAGCTCCCACCCCCAGCACATGAGCATCCTTTCTCTGCCCCTTGCATTCCCCTCGGAACTGCACTCCTCAAGTACATATGTGTGTGCCTGCTTCAGAGAGGGGATCAAGAGCCCCTTGTCTCTGAGCTGCCACCTCCCTGGCTGCCTTGGTGCTTGGCACAGAGCACTCAAGTGCTCTTTGGGCTGTGTAGACAGCCAGAGAATGCAGGTGAAGGAGCTCTCAGGCTGCTCTAGGAGGGGAGATGCAGGCAGGGAGTGTGATAAGCAGGGCCAGGGATGCCTGTGGTCACAGTAATACCCATGCACTGCAGCAGCCACCCTTGCTCCAAGCTGAAACCTCAGGCTGCTTTCTGATGGGATGCTATTACATGCAACTCACTGACTCAGCTTTGTGTTGTCCCTGCTGTAAAACTGCAATAGGAGGGTTTCTGACCTCTCTGGTGTGGATGAGGACATGCCTCTGGTGTCCCATATGCACTAAAGATCCTTTTTAGCTTGCCACAGAGAAGCTACCTTGCTGTTGTGTCCGGAGCTTGTTGTTTTGGGCAGGGGGATGTGCCAGTGATGAAGTCCAAGGAGACTGTTCTAGAGCTGCTGGCAGCTCCAGTGGCCAGGGCTTATTTTAGTTCCTAAAGCTTGGATGAGTAAAGAGAGCAGGCTCCTCCTGCCAAATCCTCTGTGTTTTAGCAAATTCAGCCTGCTAAGGCAAAGGTTTTCTTTCCTTGTTCATAAGTTGAACAAGTAAAGGGACTTGAACATAAGTTGCTTTTGACATTTCTACATGGCATGTTATCTGCTCTGCCTTTTGTCTTCCTTGTCAAAGTCAGAAGACCCCTCTTTTCATTCACCCAACCCATCTGCCTCCTTCTGCTCCTGTTTTAAGGCTCAAAGCCTTCCTCACGGGTGCTCTGTAGCATTCCCTCGTTGGGAGCTTCCAGCCATTGAATATTCCCATCACAGCTGTTTTCTTGTTCAGGAGTGTGTTATTCTCCCTTGCTATATTTCACCACTGAGATTTTGGTGTGAATCAGGGTGAACTGTACAGGCTGGAGACTGGCGCCTCCAATGACGCTGCTGGCACCAGCATCCTGCCCTTGGTAGGGCTTGAATCATGTCCCTATGCTCTGTGAATGATGGATCACAGCATCTTTACATGAAAAGGGTCAGGGGTAAGCGAGTTGGATCTCGCTTTTAAGCTAAGAGTGGATCTCCTGCTATCCATTTGGATTCTTTATTAGTAATAAGCAGAGAGCTGGGCACAGCTTGGGCAGAAAAGGTTTAGCCTTTGTTGTCCATGTTTTGTGCTTTTAGAGGGATGTTTCATGAAATCAGCTCTGTTGGAAGGCCAAGCCATCCCTATGCATCTTGTGACAGCATGATAAAACTAAACCTGGGCCAGAGAGTGCTAATTGTGTGGAACGGTCTCACGTGCTCCTTCTCCCTCTCATTCCAGGTGAGAGTGTGGCGCTACCTGAAAGGCAAAGACATCGTCACTCACGAGATCCTCTTGGATGGTGGGAACAAAGTGGTTATCGGTGGCTTTGGGGACCCTTTGATCTGTGACAACCAGGTCTCAACTGGGGACACGAGGATATTCTTCGTCAACCCTGCCCCGCAGTACATGTGGCCGGCGCATCGCAACGAGCTGATGCTCAACTCCAGCCTCATGCGCATCACCCTGCGCAACCTGGAGGAGGTGGAGCACTGTGTGGAAGGTGAGGCTGGAATGTGGCTGCAGTGGTTCCAATGGGAATCGTGTGCCCTTGGCTGGGAAATGGTTGATTTCCCTGCCTGTGGCAAGGGGTTGGAATTGGATGATCTTAAGGTCCTTTCCAACCCAAACCAGTCTGTGATTGGCAAATGGTCTCGCTGGGGATGAGGTGGAGCAGTTCTATGTGTGACCAGGGGCATGCTGCTCTATGTACTCTGCTGTCACAGGCATTGACCTTGTTGTTAGAGGCAGTGATTGCAACCAAGGTACAGCCAAACAAGGTTGCTTTATGTTGTTTTTACTCCAGATTTGATGTAAGTTCTCTCTGCAATGACCCCGATGTGGTTGGGAGCATCCCCACTGCAAGTCCTAACACAAGCGTGTTGCAGTCACTTAGAAGGAATTTAGGTTCCTTGCACCTGGGTGGGATTTTCCTATAGGTTTAGAGATAAGAAGTCAATGGGTTAATCTTATGGTGAAGGCCTATCCTACATGGTAGTTACTCCTTGCTTTCCAAGTCAGCCCTGTGGACTCCTGCAGAGATTCAAGAAGCCAACTAAGTTCTGCTTATGGGTAAAGCTTGCTTCTCCAAGGTGTAACTAAGAGCCAAGCTGAGCAGCTAAGTGATTGGGGTGGGTATGAGTTGTACTTCTGTGTTGTGGTGAAGCCCTGTATCCCTTGCACATTAATCTCTGGATCCTTTGCTCCCAAATGCTCTCTGATGAGGCAGGTTGGAATGTCGTGTGGTGCTCATGGAGTACATGTGCATCATGTTGATGTGAGGGTGGCTGAGTTACTGGTGCTGCTGTGGGTGTAACAGCATAGCTGTTGGGAAGAGCTGAGGGGGAGACAGCCCATATGTGCTCTTTAATAGTGTCTTAGACATTCAGGTATGGAGATGTGCCTCTATGGTGAGCAGATCTGGATGCCCAACCACCTTAAACATACTCCTGTAATAACCCATTCACTGGCTTCTCTCTTCCCTCTTTCATGTGTTCAGCAAGAGCTCCAAGCTCATGAGAGAGTGTGGTGCCCCAAAAGCCCTTTGCTGGGGTCTGAGTATGTCGTGAAAGCAGATAAGTAAATAAGGGAAGGAATGCAGGAATTCTGCATGGACAACAAATAAACGTGCAGATTGGCTCCCTCCTCCCCTTGGATGTGCAAAGGAGAGGCCATAACCCCTTTTTCCAGCTGGGAATGCTGACAGAGGTAAATGACCAAACTCATGGTCTGGGAGGCTGGGAAAGGGCTGGTTCAGCAAAGTGGCTTTCAAGAGGCACTGTCTTGAGTGGTGTTTGCAAGTGGGAGGCATATATATATATATATTCCCTATATTGGAAGGTATCAGTTCTGCTCCTTCCTTGCACCGACTGGAGAGGGACGGTGGGGAAAGAAGAGTGTGTGCATTTGTTAACCCTGAGCAAACACTTGGAAGAATTCTGGCTTCACTGCTTTGCTGTGCTCTTTGTCATGCTCCCTTTGCACTCACTGGATGTGAGCTGGAGTGGCTGAGCTAGTTGGGTCCTGTTTGTGGGGAAAGACATTGTTCCTTAAGGCCCCTGGGATATAGGGAGGGATATAGCTTTCCTTTTAATATGATAGATTCCATGTAGTATGGGACCCATTCCTGCCATGGGCAGGGACACCTTCCACTGGAGCAGGATGCTCCAAGCCCCTGTGTCCAACCTGGCCTTGAACACTGCCAGGGATGGGGCAGCCACAGCTTCTCTGGGCACCAGCCTGGCTGATGGTTCAGGGCCATGGGATCTGTGGGACATGTGCTCTCTATGTGCTGACAGGTTTGCTATCAAGCATGGAGCAAATTGACCACCAATACCATGGTTTTCCTCAAGCCCTACTTAAAGTTCAGGCCTCTCCTAAGGTCTGTGGAAGTCCCTTTTGACTCACCCATGGAAACCCATGCAAAACTGGGCATGAGAACCTGCTTCTGCCATCCTGGGAGCCATTCCTCAGCTCTTGAGTGGGAGAATTTAGCTCCAGGACTTGTTTCCCATCACTTCCTCACAGGAGGGTTCAAAGCAAAGCTGCTCAGAACATTGCTCTGTGCTGCGCTTGGAGCTGGAAAACAAACTTTGGAGTGCTTCTGCAGAAAGAATGGGAAGAATGGTGGCAGCTGAGTGGAAAAACATGGATGTTTTGAGTGTCTTCACCTCCTGTCGCTTGGAAAAATCCCAGACATCACGAGCTTGCCTAAGAGGAGAGTTCAAACCAGGGCATCTCTGTGAAACAGCTCAGGTTAGAGTGAAACCGGTGTGTTTGGGTTACACTTGGTTGTGGTCATAATGCTTTGAGCAGCTGTAGTCCAAATGCTTCTGCTAAGCTCTGCAACTGCCTTTAGCATTGAGGGTGCCTGGAGGGAAGGTTTTGGTGCTGAGCAACACTGGGATGGGTGTGGGATGCTGGGACACAGGCTTGGACTGGGTCCTTGGATGAAGGAGGATGTTCTGGTGCCTCTGTGTGGGAATGCATGGAAAGGGAGATGACCCCAAGCAGCACGCAGTGCTGTGTAACATCAGGAGTGGGTTTCCTCTTGTTCAGGATGTCTGGATGAGACTTCCAGGGAAAGGAACAGGGAAGGTCAGGTTGGATATACGGAGAAAGTTCTTTACTGGGAGGATGGTGAGGCACTGGACCAGGCTGCTTGAAGAAGTGTTGAATGCTTCATCCCTGGCAGTGTTTAAGGCCAGGTTGGACACAGGGGCTTGGAGCAAGCTGCTCTCGTGGAAGGCATCCCTATCCACAGCAAGGGGTTGGAACTGGGCGAGCTTTAAGGTCCCTTCCAACTCAAACCATTCTATGGTCCTATGATAAGCCCAAGGCTTGCTGTATTTGTGCCTTGAATGGTGGTTCCTGCATGAATAAGAGAGCTGGTGTCACTGTGCAGGTCTAAGAGCATCCCAAGGCACACCAGGAGCAGGCTCTGGGGTAGGAGCAGCGCTCTCCTCGCCTTGCTCTGCCCTGACATAGCCATCAAGCACGCTCATGTGGAGCCCAACAGCTGACTAATCCCTTCGAGCTCCTTCCCTGTGTGTGTGTGGCTCACATTTCCCTTTGATCCCAACTGCGCTTGAGGAAAATCAGGGCTTTTTGTGTGTGGTGTGGGAGGGGCGGCGTTGGCTTTGCGCTGAGCTGGCTGGGTGGAAGGAAGTGCACATTAAACCTGTGTTAGAGCCTTGGTTAATGAGAACCCAGGGCTCCTCTTCAATAGCACCTCACTTGTGGCATGATTTGCATTAACACTGGGGTTATTGCCCTGGTTGAGACTGCTTGGCTGGCTTTGGAGATGGGTTTGGTGTCTGATGCTTGCGCTTTTATGGCATTCAATGGCTTCTCTGCTGCCTCCTCCAGCTTTGGGGCTGCTCCCTCTGTGTGGGCAGCAAAGTGGGTGCACGTTATGCTGGGGTGGTCACCTTTGGGTGCTGTGTCACCCAGCCTAGGATATAGAGGGGGCAAAAGGGTGTCTTGGGGTGCTGCTGTGAGGATAGAGCCTTTGGACCTCATTCTCCTATCGATGTCCATGATAAAGCAGGGTGCTCTGGCTGGGGTTCAACATGCAGCGCGCTGCAGATGCTCCATAGGTTTAAAATGTCACTTGGCTCCTATTGGAATTGTCACTCAGCCAGTCCAGAACTCCCCTCTGACTCTTCATCTGGGTGGCAGCACTGTTAATTACACCCAGGGAAGAACTGCATCCGCTCCTACAGCCTCAGTTCTCCTTGTGACTACTTGAGAGCAGGGCTGCTTCGCAAGCATCTCCCTTTAAGTTACACCGTCCATCCTGTTTTGTCTATTCCCTGTGCGCTTCTATTCTGTCTTCTCTTTCTCTTTTAGGTCTGTGCCTCCACAGAACTGAGACGTTTTGTTCTTGTAAAGCAGCCCATGCAAAATCATCTTTTCAGGCTCCTTACACAGGCACTAAGGCACGCACAGTAGGCTCCTCTCGGCAAGGAAATCGCTGGCATGGGGCTGTGTAGGTGATTTGGGCTGTGGTCACTTCCCATGCTCTGGGCTCTTTGCAGCTCTTCTCCACCCCTGCAACTGTTCCTTTTGAATCCATCATTGTGCTTTGGAACAGGCGAGGGAGGGGGCTGGAAGAGGGTTAGTGTGTGGGCTTCTTCTTAAAGGAGGTTTTTTCTTCCCTTCCCTCCTCTTCTTGGCTCTGGTTTGCATTGGAGATAATGAGAACAGCACCAACACCTCGGGAGGGTGGCTGAGTTAGCCAGCAGCTGTAAAATGTAGTGAGATGAGAGAATCCAGCACTGAACACTCCTGAGGCCCTTCCTGCTTCCCCATCCACAGCAGGCAGCTTGGGATGCGGCGGTGGCTGGACCAGGATTCCTCTGCCGCTGTATCCGAGGGGCACTGGGGAGAGAAGGGACTGCTTGTGGGATGGATGGGTGGATGGATGGATGAAGCCAGATCCCATCCCTAACCCAAGCCAGATCCCATCCCTAACCCTAACCAGATCCCACCCCATTCTGATGCTGCAAAAGCCTGCCCCATCCACAGCCCTGGCCCTGTGCACCCAAGGGATGTTCTTAATGTTATCACGGGAGCCTCTGTGCATGCTCCAAGCTGAAGGGTCTGTTTCCTTCCCTCCATTGCATGGTAGTAACACAAAACATCCCATGGGGTTATGGCAGTAGCTGAGAGTCGATTTGTTTAGCAAATTCCTATGGAATGTTAATCTGGTGTGGGAGGCTACTGGTCTGGGAAGGCTCCTTTGGCCTCACTTCCTGCTCTGGCACATCCTGCTGCATTTCTCTGTGGGATCAGCTTCATGCTCTGCAGCACAGACAGCGTATCTCTTGCCTCTGCAGCCCTGACAAGTGCTGGGCCCTGGCCATGTGCTCCTGGGTCTGTTTTCCCTCTGTTTGCTCCCCTAATAACCTGGGGACACACGCTATGGGTTGCTGTCTGCTGTGCTACAGAGGCTCTGTGCATCCTTCTGTCATGTGTGTGATGCTATTGAACTGCTGGGTATTGGTTGGGGCTGGTACATCACATCCTGATGGTGGGAGTGCGCAAGGAAGCAGCATCTTCCCTTTTCCATCCTTTTTGTAAAGACATGGAATGGAAGAGAAGGGGAGGGACGTGGAGTGGGAAAGGTTCTGTGGGTTCCCATAGGTGACCCATCTATAACATTCCCACTTCCCACCCTTAATCCCTGCAGCCTCCTTTTGCTGCTTCCCACTGCAGGATGCTTGCACAGCATCAGTCTTGCTCAGGGGACTTGTCAAGAGACAGGGAGCTCCTCCATGGGCACATGAAGCCTTTGGTGATGGTGATGGCTTTGTGTAGGAGAAGAAATCCCTCTGTGAGGGTGGCTGATCCCATGGGATGGCCAGGAGTGGGTGTGAGTGGAGGAACGCTTCCAACTGGCAACATCGCAAGGCTGCCTCTGAATCTCTCCCTCTGAGCATCCCCCAAGCTGCCTCCCTGCACATTTGGGACTCTGGCATCGCCTTCATCCTCTTTGCACCCCCTGCTTTGCAGAACTGCTTTTTGGGTTCCTTGATAACCAGGCTGGGCTCAGGTGCAGCTTTTCTTGTCTCATTGCCTCTCCCTGGCACATCCTTGTCCCCATCCTGCAGCCACTATGTGAAATGGGGAGCTTCATCCCTCCCTTCTCCAGCTGGATGAGACCCACACTGCTTTAGCCCATGTGCTAGGGGCCAGCCCTACTGATGCTTTGCAGACAGCCTGTGTGTGTGAGCGTTTAACACACTGTTTTATGGTCATGGTGTCATAATGTGTAACTTTAAAGGTGTTGCCATGCTATAACTGCTTCCGTCCAAATCTCCCCTGTTTCCCTGCCTGCTCCCTATCTCCTTTGCACAGCCTTATACACAGGTGGGAGCAGTCAGCCCTGTCACACCATATCTACCAGAGGTGTAAATGAAGTGTGCAGTCATGGCTGCTTGCAGAATGCACCAGACACTCACATGCATGAATTTAAATGCTGCAACCCATTTGCAGCTGCCTATAGCACCCTTCTGGCCTGGGGAGAACTCAGTTCTGTTTCTGTCTGCTGCAAATTGCTGGCTCCTGATGCTTGAGGTGGGCAAAGCTGTGCCTTTGGTGCTGCTTGGTTTGAACTCTCTCTGGCCACGAGCTGGGGTATAGGATGTGCAGCTCATCCCATAGAAGCTGTGCTTGCAGAAGGGGTGCGAGGGAAATGGATCATCTCATTCTCAAATGAAGCCTGGGAGCTGGGTTCTGCTGATGGAGAGGACAGAGCTGATTTGTCGCAGCCTTCAGGCAGCCCATGGTGGGACAATGAGCAGCTCCAGTCCAGCCTTTATCCATGCTCGGGCTTGCTCCATGCTAATTCTTACCCAGGAGTGGGACCTCGGTCTGTTTATCTTATGAAACACTCTGCAAAGAGCCTGCATTCCTTCGGGATGACTTCCAGGAGCAGGAAGAGAGTGCTTTGATGTGCTGCGTGGCCAGGGGGAGGACAGATCTCCTCCTCTGTGATGGGCTGTGGGTTGGAGGAGGTGAATGATGCTCTGCAAGCTGCCCCCTCCTTACAAAAGCCATTCTAGCAGTGCCTTGTTCTTTCTTTCCTTGCAAAGCTGCTGCTCTTCCTGCATTTCTCAGCTCCCTGGAATCCTTTGATTAGCAAAGGAAATGAGACCCTAGTGCTTTCAATAATTCATACCCAATTTGGCTAATTCCAGTCTGGCTGCAGCACAGACTACAAAGTGAATAAGGACATGCGAGCTTTCAAACTGCTCTCACTTATTTGCTTCCCATGTTGACTCCCCTGGCTCTCCCTGTGTCCACATCAGTCCCTGTTCATCTTCCTACCAAACCGTGGCAAGCTGAATAGTGTGAATTGCTGGTCTTGGCCGCTTTCTTTTGCTGTTGGTTGCTTTATGAATGATCTCCATCACTATTACAGCCGAGGCTTTAAGGTGACCAATATCCCTGTGTAAGTGCTTGAGGACTGGCACCACTGACTGCTGCTTCTTAGATCCTGTTTCTTTCCCTGCATAGTAGTGGCTCTTGGAAAAGAGCTGCAGGCTCCCAGAGGATGTTGTGTCATCTTGATGGGCTGTAAGTGCATCTCCTGTCTAATATTAGACCACTGTGCGCTCTCTGTCTTGCAGGGATGCTAAGTAGCTTAAGTGAGCTGGAGGACTGGCTGTGCCTTCAGATACACAGGAGTGCTTTGGGTTGGAATTGGTCTTATCCAAACTGGGAAGAGAGGGAAGTGCAGACCCTCAGAATTGGTTGCAGAACAGTGTGAAGCAGTTCTCATTCCTTTAAGGGCTTTAAAGCCATTTGCCTGCATTAACAAGCCATCTAATTCCCCTGGGTATGGTAAGTAAGCAGCAGTATGGTCCCAGTTTGCAGCTTGAGTCTGTAATCAAGCAGGGAATGGGACCCAGGAGTCCTAACTCTAAGCTGTTCATGGCAGTAGAAGGGGAAAGCCTGGGATAACCATGACCTTCACTCTGGATGGATGGGAACCAGCATCACTTGATGCTGCAGGCAGAGTACCAGAGCAGAATACCCCATGGCAGGGGGCTGGAACTGGATGAGCTTTGAGGTCCCTTCCAACCCAACCCATTCCATGATTTGTGGATTCCTTGGGACTTCCCTGGATGCACTGGCAACATCCATGTGCTTCAAGTTTCTTCCTGCCAGCTTTTCCTTAAGGACCTATCAGCCTATTCCTGACCCCATCTAAAGCAACAGAGAGCAGAGGGATGCTCAGAGTCTATGGGCAACCACTTGCCGCTGTTGTGTGTTGAACTAAAGCCCTCATCAGAGGCTAAATTCACATTCTCAAAGCTGGTATTTGACCTTCTCCCCAGCCTCTTGTGCTGTGCCAGTTGCAGGAGAAGGGTTGTAACCAAAGCCTTTAGGCTGGTTGGGTGCATGTTAACTCCTACCAAAACAGAAACTGCTGCATGCTCAGCTTTGGTAACCAAAGGGTTGAGCAAGTTGTGGCACTTGCAGTGCTTCTGAACCCCCAGACTGCAGAAGAGAAGTCACTTGAGGGTGGTGGTGGTGGAATCAACCAATACCTTGCTTGCCAACCCGAATTCAGCTGCCAAACTGTGATTGTCTTGGCTCTGAAGCTGTTCTCCTTGTCCAAGAAGCGCCCTATCTCTGATTCTGGGGAAAGAAAACAATGCTCCAGGGCTTTAGGTTGGTTCAGGCCTTCAAGTGCTGTAAAATCAAGGAATACGAGGAACTATGAGCCTCAGAGAAGTGATGGGGATGGTGCTGAAGTGATCTGAATGAATCCTCTGATTGCATAAGGAGCACTGGATCCTGGCTTCCCACCTCAGACAGAACAACCACAGCTTTCCTGGTTTGCCTGGTATGGGAAGCAGCTGGCAGTGATGGGCATGGAAAACCGAATTGGCCTGTTGGAGCTGTGTGCTCTGTGTTAATGTGGTGAGATTCCTGGTTCTCGTGCAAGGCAGAAATCAGTGGAACTTGGGAAGAAAGGCATGGAAAAGTAGTTACAGCATCTTCTGGGTGCTGTGCCTTGTACCTGGAGCTCCCTTTATCAGCACTGTGGGTTCCTCTGGTGCCTTTTCAGCAGTACCAAGACCCCCAGGGCTCTGCTTGGGGTCTGCAACAGCCTCCTGAGGACCAGGGCAGGATGGAGCTCACCTTGGTGTCATCCCATGGGCAATGTGCCCCTTAGGCAACGTTTCCCATGGATACCATCAGCAACTGAGTGGGAAACCACTTGGGAGTGATCAAATTGCCTGTGTATGGTGCGAGGCGTGTGTCTCACACCCCTGTGAGCAGAGGTGGATGGTCTGGGGATCCCATTCTTGGGTTTCTCTGTGCTGAAGGCCATTCCCTGTGTTTCCATGCAGTTATCCCTGGAGAAAGGAGCTTCCTTGTGCTGGGCTGGGTGATGCCTCAATGCAATACAGGGCTCTCTCTGCTGATAAACCTTAATCCCCTCCTGTGCTAACGGGCAGCGGCCGGGCGGGCAGCCAAGGGCGGCATTCCAGGCATAGCTCAGCCAGGTAGGCTGGCAGGAGAGGCTCTGCTCCGGCGGGATCCATGGAGCGAGGTGTGGGAGGCACAGCCCAAGAGAAAGGGGGGCTGTGGGGAGCAGGGTGTGATGGCCCATAGCAGTGTGGCACTGAGCACGCAGGGTGGCATCATTCCCTAGCATGGGTGGCATCTTGCTGATGGCTGTGTCCTCTCTGTGTCTCTGCTCCTGCGACTCTAAATGGACCAGTCGTGTTTCTCTTGGCTGTTATAGGATCATGGAATGGTTTGAGTTGGAAGGGACCTTAAAGCTCACCCATTCCCAACCCCTGCCACGGGCAGGGACACCTTCCACTAGAGCAGCTTGCTCCAAGCCCCTGT